>DWTO01005022.1:0-11044 GCA_018244755.1 Jemadia pseudognetus
TAATGTACTTTATAAGCATTATTATTGAAAAATATTAGCGTTCTGCACTTCTCCTACACATAAACTATAAGTGTGCCGAATTTTATGCTCCTGCGTCCGCACAATTTTCGTAAAAAGGGGTCCAAAGTTTTTGCATCACGTATTAATATATGGATTTAAAGATAGAACATTATAATCTGCCTGATTAATTGATGAAACTGTACCGCGAAAACATTAAAAATTCACATATTGTGACGGATACAAAATATTAGGTGTCGGCGGTGGCTCAATTACATTGATATTACAAGTCTTCAAAATTGACGCACGACAATGAAAAGCGTAAAATGAATGTAGAAAAGGCACATCATGTCTCTTAAGATAAAGGTATTTGATATTCGGCACTCCACGCAGACCCCATATTGAACCTAAGTTGAATTTATAATAATAAAAACAATTTGTAATATCATTCGGTCGTAACTAAAACCCATACATTTTTCCGTCAACTGTCCGTCGCGAGTCTCAAACTCTACTCTACCTACTTGTCTTGTACCTTCATATTCTTGCTATTAACAACAGTTCTTATTATAACTCGTTACCTAGTTTAATAATATAAGCAGTAAAGAAAAGTTTCTTAGTGTTCCGAGTTCACGCCGCTTACGCTGTACGCATTAATTAATAGTTCATTAACAAAATGTAAATAATATTTCGCACCTTATCATTTAATATGTTTAACGTATATCAAATATTTTAACACTAACTCGAATTTGTATATGCCACTGAATTTACTAACACAATCGTCGTAATGCGCAGATAATAAGTCAGAACATTCGTACGGAAGCGGCAAACACGTGCCCGCTTCAAACCAGTTCATTTGACGTCACTGGCACTTTCTCACTTTTTGCATTCTTTGCAAATTCAACTCGGTTATGTGATTTCTACAGCTTTAAAGCAATATCGCGTCCGCGGATCCGCTAAATGTTGTCTTTGTTAGTTTAGTGCTCTACACAGCTCTAACACAAGTAAGTTACAATAAGTTAAGTTATACGTATCTACACATACATACTCGTACATACTAATACGTCACATTAAATATAATAATTATGTTACATTAATATTGAGGAAATACTAAATACTAATATTTACTGCAATCTTATATTCCTATAGGGTAATAATAACTTCCACTAACAACTATTATGATGGAGCACTGATGGACCTGAAAGGCACTTATTTTCAAGTCTTTATATCCAATGTCATTTACCGTTCACCAGCTTAAAGCAAAAGGAAGGGAAGCAAGAGGAATCGCAAAACACGCTATTATGTTTTTAATTCACGTTGCTCCAATAAAATATCATTAAAGACTTTCATGATATATTCCAATACAATAAAATGGATCTTTTTACTAAACTTATCTTATTTATCGCTTTATTTTTACTGTCAGAACGATTGTTTTATCTCGAATTTGTTGTTGTACAGACACATGGCAAAGTGTTTAGGTACGAGCCACCATTTAATTTATTTATTCTTAGTCGTTGTTGCTTCTATTGATACATCTTTGCCTTCACTATCTGGAAATTTTTCAGGGTAAAGTAAACGAAACGCGGAAAAATCATTTCTTGGTTTTCAATCTTTGATGTCAGAACAGACAATGTTCGTGACTCACCGTGTATGTAAGCAATGTAAATCTGATCTAGCATTTCTTTTCCTATGTCATTTGATTAGCTAGAAATATTAATTCCAAGTACGTACAATGCTATAACAAAGGTAGATTTAACAACAGATTACCAATACGAGAGGAAAACGAAACAGAACACTTTGTTATACCATCGTCACGCATAAATCTCCATGCCACTCAATGCCAGTCTGCATTGTGTCCTCGACAATTTAATTAGTTTCTTTCCGCAAGCTTGGTTAGTTTTGATACAAAGTGGAACCGGTGCTGTATGTGTCAATATATTGTCAGTTTCATACATACGTATTACCCACTATAAAAACAATAAAACTGACGACATATCTGTACATTAGACGTTACGCGGTATTCTCAAGTGTCTGTATTTATCAGTATGATTTTAACAAAGCAGTTGGAACTCGGATGCTGAACGGAAAAAAAGGTACGACTTATCTATTTTATTCAAATGTCGTTCGACCGTCTAGAATTGAACTTCACACTAGTACTGCACGTTCCACCGATTAAATTATTACACTGTTACGAAATGTGTACATAACTTGGAGATCCAAACCAAATGTTTCCTTTAATTGTGTAAAGCACGGCTAATAGTAGTGTAATCATATATTTATAATAAATAATTCAATTTATTTCAAATTACTTACTTATATTATATAGGTACATAATATGTCGATTTATGAGCCTACAAAATGATATTTACATTCAAATGGAATTTATTGTAGATATTCATTCCTAATGAACGTGAATAAACTATCAGCGCTTTACAAGTGCAGAAGTAGGGTAACACACTTAACACATTGTTTTATCATCGTAATCTATATATTATAACAATAAAATTATATCGCAACATGTATGTACAATATAATTATCATTTATACTCAACAATGGAACTAGACTTGTTGACTTATTTATTACACTCCATTTTCTCTAGAACGTAATAATAATATAAAGGAATGACTTGTTTTGAAATTATAGTGAAACGAAAAAGATGAAGTTTTCTACTACATGTAGGTATCTATATGTATATGTATGACAACCAAGATATCAGTAACAATGAATAATATTTAAGAAAAATCATAGACAAGTAAAATTTAATATTTACCGATATTTAAACCGGTAACAGCTAAATATTTAACAACTGCAATAAAAAAAATTATTTCAACAGGTAAACAGCATGCCATTTGAACGTAATATTTTCTGGTTGGTACTGGCGGCAACGACCATCAGGGACGCTTACGCCGCCCCGGCAGCCGCCATCAACGACAAGAAACTCGACAAGCATGGCCCCGATAGTTGTACACCGACTGTCATAGCTCACCGCGGTGCCAGTGGCTACGTACCTGAACATACGCTTGGATCATATGTCCTTGCTATCACTATGGGGACTGATTACATTGAACCAGATCTCGTCATGACGAAGGATAGACATTTAATAGCCCGACATGACAACGAATTAGGAATGACTACTGACATTGCTAAGCATCCCGAGTTCGCTGATCGCCACCGGACACAAACTATTGATGGTAATACAGTCAGCGGCTGGTTCACCGAAGATTTCACCCTTGCAGAAATAAAGACACTGAGAGCCAATGAAAGAATTCCGGGTATTAGGCCTGGTAACGCTAGAATGGATGGCGCATTTGAAGTACCTACGTTCCAGGAGATTATAGATTTAGTGAAGAGTTTACAAATAAGTCAACGGAGAACTATTGGCATATACCCGGAAATAAAACATAGTACCCATTTTCAGCGTTTAGGATTAGCTATGGAAAATCTTGTTGTCGATACTTTTCACATGAATGGTTATCATGGTTCTACAGCTCCTGTATACATTCAGTCTTTTGAAGTTAATAATTTAAAGGAACTTAATAAAATAACAAACCTTCGATTACTTCAGCTCTTTGATGAAAAATCGTTGCAACCTTTCGATCAAGCTACTCAAGGTAACAATGTTACTTATGGGCAAATGGCTACATCAGAAGGGCTTTCAGAAGTTGCTCTGTATGCTGATGCAGTGGGACCAGATAAATCATACATAATACCCAGGAATGCTGATAATAGCCTTGGTGCGGTTACTAGCTTCGTAGCAGATGCCCATGCTGTTGGCCTTAAAGTACATCCGTATACATTCCGTGCCGAAAATTCTTTTTTACCTAAGGAATACCAGAGTTCGGACACTTCCGAGGCAGCCCTTGGGGACTTGAATGGTGAAATAAGTGCCTATTTAGCAGCAGGAATTGATGGGCTCTTTTCTGATCAACCAAATATTGCAGTGAATTTAAGACAAACGTGTTTAAATTAAATGAAAGAACAATTATAAGATACTACTCGTGTGAATCATAAGTACCTATATACTACTATTATATGTGATCACGCCAGGTTCCTCGCGGAGTAATCAGGGAGCACCGAGATATACATATACTCAACAAGTTTCTCCATTCTCTTTATACACATACGCCAGAACTAATACAATTTGATTTGTCTTTAATTATGTAATAAAAGATGCTAATTTAGTTTAGACCTGTTAAACATAACTTGATGGAAATTATGCATAAGTACAAATGAAAATAATAAACATGTAGGTACGTGTATCTTCATCAATTTCTTCAATTAAACGTGTATTCTCAGCACACATTATTGAAACCGTGTTTACTTTGTCGTGTGTTTGTTTAAGGAGTATATTATGTATATGTCACATAAGCATATACGTAGTTATTAGAATTTCCAACAGACTAGTGATGGGTTTAGCCATGTACCTAACGTCAAACTTTGTTTTATTCTACGAAGAGGTTTTAACCGATACATCTAGATTTTATTTCTTAGATGCTATCATTATTATTATTTACGACCATACTTAACTAATGAGTAAAATAGCGGAAAGCAGATATCACCAATAAAGATAAAGTGAAGTTGTAAAAACGTAGTGAGATAAAAATTGTTATTTCTTCCACGACTACCATTATATTTTCAGACGAGTTAACGATGAACGTACGTAAATCCATGTGGTTTATTTTTGCAATTAATGTAAGTAGTTTTTCATCTTTGGCAACGTCAGTATCAAAGGCCACAACGAGATGGAATCCAGATAGCTGTAAACCTTTAGTTATTGCTCATCGAGGAGCCAGCGGGTATGTACCTGAGCATACCCTCGGCGCATACGCGTTGTCAATAACCATGGGGAGTGATTATGTGGAACCAGATCTCGTTATGACAAAAGATGGACATTTGATTGCACGACACGAAAATGAATTGACGTTATCTACTGATGTAGCTAGGCGACCAGAATTTGCTAATCGATTCAGCCACAAGAACATTGACGGTAGACAAGTGCGTGGGTGGTTTTCAGAAGATTTTACTCTTAAAGAACTGAAGACATTACGTGCAGTAGAACGTATCCCAACCATAAGACCTGGCAACGCTCGTATGGATGAAGCATTCGACATCCCTACATTTCAGGAAATCATAGATCTAGTTAAAGCTATGGAAATAAGTGAGAATCGTAAAATAGGCATTTGTCCCGAGCTAAAGCACGGCACATACTTCAAAGGAATAGGACTAGCCATGGAACAACCAGTCGTAGACGTATTTCATAGGAATGGTTACAGAAATGTAGAAGACCACGCCTTAATACAATCCTTTGAAGTGACTAATTTAAAACAACTGAAAGATATTACCAATCTTCGTCTCCTTCAGCTGTTTGGGAGCAGAGCAGCTCAGCCATATGACCAGGCTATTCTTAATACAACACTTACCTATGGTGACATGGCCACTCCAGAAGGTCTTAAAGAGATTGCAACGTATGCGCATGCTGTTGGACCCGAAAAGGCGTACATTATACCACGTGACAATAATAACCGACTAGGAACACCAACTAATTTTGTCCGCGATGCACATGCCGTTGGCTTACCTGTACACCCCTATACATTCCGTGCAGAAAATCCTTATCTTCCTTTTGAATTCCAAAGTGATAATTCTACATCGGGAATTGGTGATTATTACAGTGAACTGCAAGCATTTGTACAAACTGGTATTGACGGCTTTTTTGTGGACCAACCAGATGTTCCCGTTCGTATGCGTTTTTGTGACCCCAGTTCGAAAGCCACAAAACTCAAAATTTTAAACGCAATTATCTTGTTTCCTATTTTAATTATACTGGGATTATTGTAGATAATTTTCTAATTTAAGTACGCAACTTAAAACACTGCAGTTTATTAAAAGTCTCGAATGAAAGATTGTGCCTTGAAAAAGTATATATATTTAATATTCCAAAACAATATCAACCTAACGTTCTGCCATATTTCATTGTAGTGTTAATATTCTTATTAATATTTTATTAATGTATCAAAATAAAGTACATATCTACATAAATAACTCACTGCAGGAGTAATAAACACATATGTATTTTACGTAGGTAATTAAATACATAATTTGAGATAATTCTATACGAAGAAAAGACGCACATTCACATTGCCAGAACTGACTATGGGTGTTATGGAAGTGTTATGGATGCTACGTCTAGATTAGTCTAGAACATGTGGTAAATAATAATTATAGCCATATTTATAGACGTGGAATAAAATTGATAATAAATCATCTCATTTGAACTGGTCTGATATTATTGTACAGTACAAAATAAGATTTTTTTACAAAATAAGAATCCTATAACTAAAACCTAAATCTGACGTACCTACCTATAACTAATAATTTAATACTGTAGGCGTATTTTGTATAGCTTTTATACTTTAAAGATTTAGTTGAAAAAAAAGGTTTGTTGCCTTATTTCATTACGATTGTTTTTATTAAGTAATATTTCTTTGACCACGGATTTTAATAAAATTATTCTCTTATTTTTATGTATACTGTTTGCTCATTACCATATCATTTATGGTCTTCTTTCTTTCCATTGCAGGTGGTGCATATAAACAAGGATTAAAGTATTCTTAGCATTTAGAAAAATATTACTTTAAGTTTTTTTACTGATCGTAAGTGACGCTCATTGTCTACACATCTCACATATATTCCCTACATCATCAACATAGTCATCAGCTTGAGTCCACGGCTGTACATAGGACCTCCCTTGAGGGTATTTTGCCTATAATACAACACGCTGGGCTTGTGAGTTTTGGATCGCAGAACACGACCTACAGCATTTTCAACGCTGCTGACCGTTGGCCGTCCGGGCTATTCTTTACCACGATAAGACACCGTCAGGTCTATTCACCTCTTAAGACACCGTTGTATCCCGACGTGGAGTCGGAGAATATATTATTTCTCCGCTCCGACATGGATTAATCCTTCAAATCTCGTTTTCTAACTGCGTTATTATTATATTTTTTTAATAAATTATATAATATTTTTTCCAAATTGTTAAGTTTTTTATACTTCGATCTCATACATAATAATTATAATAAATACAATTTTTTGCCAAATACACAATGCACAATATACAATAACTAACAAAATAAGGACATCGAAAGGTACTTTTATTGGGCGAAAGAGCACAAATCAGCATTATTTCACAAATTTAGATCACGAGCAACGCTGGTTTTTAATTGTACTCTACTCTCGGAGTTATTAGATGGGAGCTGACAATTGAGTCTCGCTTAGGGCCCGCCGCCTTTTAAATAAACTAACTCGTTAAACAATAATGAAAAAAAGCCTAAATTACACTTGTAAGTTGCGAGTTACAAATTCAAATAGAAATAAACATTACGCAGCTCTAATTTTAGTAAATAACATTGTTAAATTCTACAATAATAAAAATCCAGTTCCTTAGACCCACATTTAAAAAATGACATTTTTATCCTAGCAACATATCGCCGTCGTAACAACAATAGTATGTTGACAAGACATTGACACATTTGTGGTTTGTCATTCATTTGTCATGTAATGTAACAGAAAGAAACAGAAATCAGCTCGATCAGCAATGTTTCAAGTGGTTGTTCGCAGCTGCGATAAAAAATTTATGTAAACATCTCGAGGAAAAGTTTGTTATTTACTTTGTGCCATTTATAAAATTATAATCAAGTGCGACATGTAAGCAGAAAATTACTTTTGGATATCAGACATGATAAGACAATGTATAAAATTTAGAAAAACTGTGACCTTTTTATGTATTTTGGCTCTACGTAAGTATGCGGCCTAACGAGTTTTAATCTGATTATGCTCATAGAATTAATCTCAATGCACATTTGCTTTAATAAACTCTTATAATAGTATCTATTTAACAACATAATCCATGATTTAAAGTTATGAATTACTTTCTAGCTTAGGTAATTAATTTTATTTTTAATTCTATAGTCGAATTAACAGTATTTGTTTATTTTTCAGTTCTTTTTATATTTCTTGTACTTAGGGAGGATAAAGTTATCAATAGTAAAGTAGAAATACAACACCAAAGAAAAGATAATGGTTTCCAGGATGTAGCCCATAGAGAATTCAACCAGATACCAAAGATGGAGGACTATGTCCAAGAAGCAAAGATAAGGATGGAATCAAGCAATGATGATAGTACAAAGCAACAGTTAAGGGATGCAAGGACTCGAATAGAACAGTTAGAGAAGAAAATAGCTATCCTTGAGGGTCGAATACCACAGAAATATCCAGATGTCAAGTACCTGGGGTACAAGGAGAGGAAAAGGATATTGGTATGATAAAATATTAATTTAAAGTTCCTTAGCATGTATATATTTATTGCCATAGAGTTTTTTGAATTATTTGTGTTCCATGGTTAAACAGTTTCCAAATTGATGATTGGCATGGGCGCCGGCATCACAGTGCAAGGGGGTGCAAGTGCAGCCCCCTGTCCGGAAAGAAAGTACATAGAAAAAGTGTCATTTTTTGACTGATTGAACCAATGTGAAGATAATGGATTAGAAAAAGTACTTAATACTTACAACTGTAATGTTTGGCCTTATAAGAATGTCAATAACTTAAAAAAAGGTTGACCGTTGCTGCCCTTTCGAAGTTGTATGTTGGGCTTTAGGAGAATCTCATTAACAAGAAAAAAAGGTTTTGCTGCCCCCTGAACCTTCCTTTTGCCGACTCTTACAAGGACCACCCTAGCACCCATAAAAATGATGTAGGTAATTCTGTTAACAATAGTATGATAGATGGTGCTATAAAAATTTTGTTCATGTAAGTTATGCAAGGATATATGATTTCTGCAAGTAGGTAGTTGTATGCAATATGCATAAAGTATAATGCAAAAAATACACATTAAATATTAATAAAATCTCGAAAACAAGGATATAACTAAAAATATCTTTAAAATTGGTTCTATCTTTTAATATTCATCATTAATATATCCGTTTTCTTACTACTTCAATTAGTGTAGGTAAAGTATATTGCTGTTTCCTTTTTGTGATGGAAATTAATGTTATATTTCATGAAGGACTCCCTCAATTCCCTGCTGTATTTAATAATTATAGATGGGTTGGAGACATCAAATTGTAACACTTTTTGTTGCCACATTTCCCTACGGAAATGGGATATGTTCATACATAGAAGAGTGTCTTAAATATTGAGCTTGTTAATCATTGATAAATTGAGAAACTAAACGATGTAGAGTAACTGAAGGCTCCGTGTATAGTACCAGTACATGCACATTGCAAAACTAAGAGTTACTAAAGGACACTATCAAAAGATAACAAATGAACTGATAAGAAATATCTATTCTATGTAATTGTAAAAAATGGTTAATGCAATTGCCAATAAAACAATTATGCACTTTGTTTGTAGATAGTACTTTATGAACAGAATCAATCTATTCTGCAATGTGTATCTGAGTACTTATAAACTATAGTTTAATTTTATGTTAGGAATTGCAAACCCTGATTGGTCAGTATGTGTCATAAGGTATTAATGTCCGCTCCTCGTGCCAACACATCTACTTAAGCTATCAAATTGGTCCATAAAATATACCCATTACACTAACACAGGATAATAAAAATATCTTCTATTATCTTTCAGGTGACAGGTGGAGCGGGATTTGTTGGCTCTCATTTGGTTGATATTCTTATGGTGCAAGGTCATGAAGTCATAGTAGTTGACAACTTCTTCACGGGTCGCAAACGCAACGTCGAGCACTGGTTCGGCCACCGTAACTTTGAAATGATACACCACGATATAGTCAATCCTCTGTATGTTGAGGTAAGCTGAAATGGTCATGTCTAAAAAAGCATATGCCAGGTCAGAATGAAAGATATTATATGTACTAATTATATTATTCCTCTGGATTTAATTGCAAGCTAGTATAGGTGTGGAATTGTTACTGGGATCACATCACTGTGGATTGAGGAATAAATTGCAATGTATTGTGGGTTGTTTGCTGTAGCCCAGTAAATTATCCTTTCCATAGTATATAAGCTGATTTATTTCTCACATGCAAATGAAGCTGTCTCCTTCCAACATCACTTGTTGTAAACAACTCCTATATTATAAGGTTCTATGAGTTTATAGATTGTAAATTTAATGTAAAATCACGCCTGTAATTCGCGAAGAGGTAGGAATGTAGAACATTTCCATGTTTCACCACTTAGGTTTACATCCCACTATGGAATAGGTGGTGACCCTATTGCCATGCATCAGACATATATCCAGACTCCGAGGCACTACTAGAAAATCTAAATTAGAAAATTTTTGTAGTGCCCTACCCGGGAATTGAACCTAGGACCTCCCGATCGGTAGCCACACATGCAACCAACACAACCAACAAGGCACTCAGCTATCAATTTGATTTATTATTTACCGTTTATTTTCAGGCTGACGAAATATACCACTTAGCTAGTCCTGCGAGCCCACCTCACTATATGCAAAACCCAGTTAAGACTATCAAAACCAACACTCTAGGCACAATTAATATGTTAGGTGAGTTGTTTTGCATTTATTTATATAGATATGTATGTATAATGTATTTATAATGCATTTTCCCATATGTGTACACACTTATCTAGCTTTTTCCACTCCTGGGTGTACTGGCTAATATCTCAATGAGTGTAGTAACAAAACTTCACATTTGAGTTTCACTGATGTATTTTCATCCAGGGTACTGAATCAGTAAAGAATTTCAAACACTACATAATTGTTTACTAAATTGACAGTTTTATTCAAACTATTTTAAACATTTAAATTCTCGTTTTTCTTATAGTATTTAGTGAATGTGTAAGTCTTTGAAAAACGTAGATCGCATGATATTTTAAATGCCAATATTACCATATGGACTAAAAATATCCATCATACAATAACATACTTGTTGTATAATATATTCGATATTTCAATACCGTGTAATAGTTTATTCATGCGTTTTAACGTTGGGCGTTATCGTTTTTTGCCCGTAACGGATATGTAACCGATATTTAGTTTTAATATCGATATGGAAAA
>DWTO01005023.1:0-11044 GCA_018244755.1 Jemadia pseudognetus
ATAGCATTAGTTTATTTTGTACGCCAACGACGCTCATCGGATTTATAGGTATGTGGTGTAGAATTTATTATCGGACCTGTTTTACGAACACAATAGACTGTAGACAATCTGGCATTTGCGTTTTGCGGTTTTTATTGTGCCTTCAGAGAACCGGGCGCCGTGCGTCATCCGCTCTTTATTCATCATGCGAGAAAACGTTGAACTTACGAATTATGCACCTTATATGCACGATGAATTATTTACTCAAGTCAATGTAATTAATTCGACTTCCTTTAGAATACTTACTGTGAATGGTCAGTATATGGTTCGCTATTAAGGTTCGTTTGAGTGCCCACACGCTTTATCCTGCCTATACGCCTAAATAGGCGGACCACGTTTTTGATCAATTAGATTTTCGATGCTAATTTCAATGTTCTCTGCGTCGCCCCTAAGGGACCTGGTGTGGCGAAGTAATAATACTAACAAACGTTCGACAATATATTTCGCTTTTCTTTATTAAATTATTAATCAGATTAATTCACAATATTGCTTACAGCGGGTTATTTCGAAAGTGTCAAATCGGTTCATTATTTCCTTTTTTTATTTTCGGAGCTTATTGAAATGGCACTATTTGAATTTTTATTCATTTGAAAGGCAGCGTTACGACCTGCGGGCCAACTTGAATGCGAGCTGATTAATTAATTCCTCGGCGCATACATTTCGAATGCATTTGCAATAAAGCAAAGTGCACTCGGAGTAGATACTCGATCACGGGCTCCGATGCTGTACTTATAACTCGTTATTTAATTTATAATGATCTTAGTGCCGCGTTGATTTGTTTTTTGTGTACCCATACTCTCCGATATAGTTTTAAATTGACTTTTCAATATTTTATTGTTATTATAATTTTCGGTAAAAATATAGTGGTGCTATTTTAATGGTTACAAAATCTATTTTGGTGTTTGATATATCGTACGATTCTACGGCGCGCACATTTTATTTTACAAAGTTTTATGAGGTTTCAAATAAAATATATTTTGCCCTAACAGTGTATAAGACATCGTGAGAAAATATGTGCGACACATATTTGTCTATAATGCTTTTAGACGCACTTGAAATCTATCTATCATTACTTGGTCAGCGTTTTAGGCTATGGGTTGAACTCTCTCATTAAGACAGGAAATCCATGGCTAAAAGTGAAGGTGTGGAACAGTTGTAATGATGATTCAGTTCGATATAATATTTCTATGTAAACATGTTTACTAAAAGGCCTGAATTCTCATATGTTTTACAATCTGTTGCGGTCAAGTCCGCCCGTAAAACAAAATGGCGTTCAGTATAAATGTAATGATAAAACAGTTTATTGCTGTTTTCAATCCCTGTAACATTTTAAAACCTACCAGCTCTTCTCGGAACGGATATTTATAACGTGCCTAATTTAATTCGAGACCTCAAATTGGGACACCGCCAGAGCCCTTTGTATGTTACATAGCTCATTCAAGACGCACAGTTGGCGAGAGTGAACGAAAAAGGCTAAACAAAGTTTCTTGTACCGTCTAGGAAAGTTGGCAGACTGAGAGAAGAAATAAATATACGACTGTTACATCTCTTCTGACAGACTTAATACGATTATTGATTAGTTTGAAAGCTTTGTGGTATTATTTGTAGTGAATACGAAATAATTATTTCTTGTTCATGCATTAATATTTTCTTATATACCCTACTGAAAAAAACACGTCAGTTCGGTAAGGATTCGGTAAGGAAAGTGCTCCCTGCCTAATACTTCACACCACAAAGACAGACATACCACAATAAAAAACCTTTCATGAATATTTCACCAAATAAAATTTCACCTGTCACAAAATTTCTTTTTTCAAAATGTAATATTAAAATATAGAATTTTTTGCAATGGACAAAGATCATAAATATATGAAAATACTTTAGCCCTAATAAAATTTGAAATTATTGTTTGCTTCGCCAAATTTCTAAGTATACTTTATGTATGACTACAATTCACCAAGATCTTACTACGGCTTACAGTACAATTCTTCTAGTTTTTTAATATCCCAAGGATTACACAAACGTACGATTATTGTGAAGACGATTATGTTGGACGCGTTTAACGATGTCTATTGTGTTCTCACATTGACCCACAAACTGCAGTTTACCCGAGCTCTATCTTAGACCGCACCTTTATCTATTCCAAGACAATGGTTCTCCATTTCTTTATTTATTTTGTTTACTAAATGACTGTCCTCGAATGTATTTAATTTGTCAACAGTGTCAGTCACTTCTCTTAGATCAGATTTGGTCTTAGAACTACGGTAGGGTTATAGTCATTGTTTGCCGCGGTAGGTAGATAGGTACAAGATTTAAACCAATAGCACGTGCAACACACCAAGGAATTTTTGTACTTTCTGTACCTACCTACTAAAACAAGAAGAGTTTCATTACAGGCGGGATGTTACGTTATTGTCATCGCCATTGAGTTTGGTCGGTAATGCTGATTCCATTTATGTATTACATGTGCTCGGAGGTGGCTTTCAAAATCTCGTTTGGTCTTAAATATTGATATGCACGTAAGTAATCAATATTCGAGTTTCATTTTTTTCTTTATTATTGGTTTAAGCTTACACTGATATTTCGCAAATATTTGGATGGCTCTTAAAAATCTTACATAGTAGATTTACTATCATGCCTTCATCTGTTTTTCGACTATTAACCAATTAACTTTAATAGAAAAGCTTTCGGAACTTTCCTGCTCGTTGTCCGCTTTATGTAACCTCACTGTCTTAATTGGTTCTTAACCAATAAGACTTCCATTTTCTAATCGTTGCATCGTTTGAGTATTAAAGACGGAAACTCCGGTACTTTACCCTTTTAATTAGGTTATAATCCTCATCTGAATAAAATGCATTGCTCGTAACAACTCTTATATTGATTTACGATGTTCCACAGAAGGTCATTTCAGTTGCTGTTGACGTAATGACAACGTCTTGCAATTTATCATTTTTCCTCGTTCTCCTCCCAAGTCCACCTTTTATCGTCTTGGCAATTTCGTTATTGTGACGCTATCCTTGTAAGGAAAATGTACATTTATCGAGGATCAATAGCTTTTGTAATGCGTTCAAGAGTACCGGCTGTATTATGAAATATGATATTTTGTAACAATGTTGGATTGAATTGAATGTATTCGATGGGATACATTTTAATAACAACGAATTTGTAGTTTCAACTGCAAGGATTTAGTTAGAACGTCAATAGTCAACGTTTATAGTCAATCTGAAGATAATGTTCACTTTGTGCTGTGTTTGATTTTCGGCAGCATACCAAAGAGTGTACCAAAGTGAACTATCAGAAAGCGTTATTGGCAGTATCTGAAAAATCACTTGATTAACATTGATATTGAATATGTCTTATCGGTTATCGGTAATGATATAGTATTTTGATGTAATATAAATCCTTGGAAGGAGATTGTCTGCTTCTCTAAAAATCATTTTCCCTAATAATAAATTGCGTAGGCGCTCACCTTTCAAACAATATGAAATTGACACGTGTTGGCAATGTCGTTGTTAATGGAGATATCTTCATGGCGTTAGAGAAATATTATTATACTGAGAATGTTTTAATCATAATAAAATCCAGATAGCTTTAAAGTAGAAAGAGATTCATCAACGTAGAAGAAATACTGCATGTGGATATTTGCCACTTGTTGCTCTCTGCCTACCCAGTGCGAGACCGGTCGTAATGTTATAATATGGTTTTCACTGATAAATGTACTATAACTTGCTTTATCATACACATGCCTACGGGTATATGCTCATAAAATTAATTTTCTTGTTGTTAGCCAAATCCATTCTTATTATTTGCCTATTTAATATATAAAATGTATTTGTGTGTTACGCATTGTAATAGACGTTGCGGTTTTCTATACAGATTAACTGCAAATTACACAACTTGTAATATTCTCTGGAACTGTTGCGATCTACTCGCTGTAAATCCAGGACTCGGAATAAGAAGCGATAATATTATCACCTTTTTTTCGTACCATTTCCCAAAGTAAGATACTCAATTAATCATTACAATTGGGAAGTCCGCATACGAGTAACATTTAAAAAAAATTTGTAAAGGCCAATGATTTTCTTACGAAGGTACATCAATTTAGAAATTAAATTCTGGTATCTATTAACATATAAAAATTACATATCCTATTGTATTTGAAATCGTGCATAATGCTTAAACGAACAAAGGTTTTATTTTTGGGGTTTTCTTTTAAGGCTTTCCTTTCAAATTCAAAAGCAGTGGGTAGGTATTGTACAGCGGTGGCATCGCCTTTTGTGGTAACATTTGAGAAAATATATGAACGGTTCTAAGGTATACATGTGTGTATTTTTTTGAACGGTTCAAGTGAATTTTACTATTCTATATAGAAGGGATACTCAAACAAATAGCAAAAACATTGGTCATACATCGTCTTCAAACATAATTCTGAAGAGTATTATTTTTGTGAAACTGAATGAGGTTAAATCGTATCTGAACATATACAATTTCACCTTGTACAGACGCGTAAAAAATAATGTGTAAAGATTCCATGTAAGATATTTATGAGTACGAGTATATTTAGATAGAATTATGAGTCTCGTGACAATGAGGAACGGAGTCGTGACTTGGCTAACACAGATAAAGACATATTGATATACGTCTTCTGTACCGTAATAACTTAAGAAAGCAGTCGCTACACTTGCTGGCTCTTTGTATAGGGATCATTGTCGCTGGCTCGATGGACGCTTTGAGGCCCGAGCGGGACAAAAGGTCTTACAGCTATATCTAGGGCTGTCAGGATATTGAAAATGCTGTATATTTTGCCACGTCTTGGTCGTTAGGTAAATATCCATCATCATTATTACATCACGTCACGTTCACTACTGGAGGTAGGCCTTCGCTAACGGGTTTTTGCCCAAAATCATATATACGTTTCCTTACCAGACTATTAGTTTAAGTTACATAATTTCCTTAGAAATTATGTGATTACAATTAATAAGTGATTTTATTTTGTTGATGTCGTCCTTTTGTTGATATTCTAAAGCAGATCTGTTCATGACTGTCAACCCTGTGACTCGCTTCGTTCCGCAATAGTAATATTGCAAATTATAGAAATGCTTACTCCTACGGGCTACGGTTCCAAGTACACTCCATTTCAAGTTGATTTGTTTTATATCCTTTTATTGTAAAGCCGAAGTAACCAATTTACAAAGTTTGTGGTCAATAATTGCCGGTGATTTCTTTCGAAATTTCCTGTTGTATTGTCTAGTTCTATTGTATAAATTCTTCTTATTGTGTTGGAAATTTTCAGTTTTGTGTTATTTCTGTATTGATAACAATGACTTCCATAATTGCGATATAGAAATTAATATCGTGAACAAACCTAATAACCGTATTATATTACTTTTTCATTGTATCAGAAACATTAACCCTTGATATAAAATTCGAATAGCTTTTTGTAAAATAATATTGAATGAAAGTACTCGTGAGCGAGTAACGGGTTAAACTGACACATTTTCCGGTGTGCTGAATATATGTGTCGAAATAAATGATATGTAATTACTTTTGAATAGGTATAAGATTAGTATTGAGATAATCAGTTGTGACGATCGTGACTCTTAAATCACTGTATCACAAGAGACAGGATTTACGTAGTCCTAACCTATTAATACTACGTAACAATTGATGTCATGAAAAATTTTTCACAATTATATAAAATTCAAAGTTTAGTGCCACTCTCTATTTAAACAATGTTCGAATTTAAAAATATCACTAATTTCAGTATTCAAGTTATCACCTTAGAATACAATTTATGGAAACTGAAAATAATGTATTTTATTATAATTTTGTGGATTTTCATTAATTGCGGTCGGACTACGCATTAGTATAATAGCTGATCCAATATTGTTCAATATTTACTTTGGCGCAAATAACATTGAAGAATTGTGTTATCATTCTCAAATAGTTTTCAAATGTACGTTCCATTTTTGAATCGTCCACAATTTTTGTACAGTCTAGAGAAAGGTCAGTACTCGACCTCAATCTTATTCGACGTAGTACCTACCTGTGTGAATAATCTTATTTACGCTGGCGGTGTACGCAAATTTATTCTCGTCTCTTGTGTTTGTAACAGATTTTAATTAGGACTTTTAATCAAGCCACATCTTAAAGCCTGTGCGCCATTTGCATATAGTAATTACGACGGTAATATAAATCACAGCACCCAAGCGTACTCTTCATATGGCTATGAAAATGCACGACAGAGCATCAAGTAGGTTATTTTAAATCAACATAGTCATATCATTTAGTACTAAATTGTGATGTGAGGTATATTATTGTTAAATGTTTCATGAGTGTTACACATAGACTAGACTCACGTTGGTATTCTCGGTGTAGCCATCGGAGAAATATTTGATGGTCATTTCATTCGATAGTTTTGATTGACATGTTAAAGATGTACTTAATTGCTCTCTGCTACCCTGTAAGGGACCGGACGCGGGTGTATAATTACAGCAATAGTAACACAACATTAATAACCCTATGTTTGTGTGACATATGTTTGTGTACAATGTACCTTATGCATTCATTCTGGTGTAGGGTTATGATCTAAATGCACTTTTAATAGTTCGTGTTCGACTATTTCATAGGTAACCTACCTACGTACGTTAAATGTTAAGTTATATTCACTTCCATACATTTCTATTTTTTGTGTGTTTTTGAATTACATAGTTACTTCAAAAAGAGTTATTAACGATAGTACCAAATCAATTTAATATTTAAAGACACAAAATGGAGAGACGTAATGGGTGGTAGTGAATAAATTTATAATTTCACAATTAGTCAATTCGTCCTAATGGACCAATATTGTTTTGGGATGAAACGTGAAAGGACCCGCTGTGGTGATCCAAAATGAAATTCCATGCACGGTTGTTTAATACTGCCACGACATAAAATGTATACAGTTTTGTATACAAAAGTTTTCAATATATTCTAGATAAGTTTGTGTAGGATAACAAAAATTTTACTTAAAAGTGTTGAGAGTTTAATCCTTTTTTAATAGCAATAGGATTTGAGTAAAATTTTTTCTAATGTTAAGACATAGCACGGTTGCCTAGAAAGTGGCACATACATTCTCGTTGTGATTTTTTTAATATAACACGTGAAATGAAACGGGGTATATCGTTGAAATCGATCGTTGAAACTTATAGCAGTGTTAAATTTATATGCGGGACAGAACAAGAGCAAGCTAAATGTGTTATCGACTATCTAATCCGTCTATCGACGTTTCCGTATTTGAAATCTGTGATCTATTCTCATGCGGGATGGATGCGAATTCACGTGTTGTGCCATCAAAAAAAGAAGGCGTATAAACGTAATTATTTTGAAAATATAGCTGTCTTAAAATTGGTGCCAAGATTATTTTTGATATATTGATTATTTTTTGGAACTCTGGGTCCAATTTAAATGGATATGATTCTGGATTCATCTGTTGTATTTAAAAAAAAATACTCGTAAGTACATATCTGAAATTGAATAAAGTACGTCAACAGTTATATGTTATTATAAATATTTGTGTGCGGAGGAGATTTTTGACTACTGGATTGATATGAAAATACTTTATATAGTTTCCATTGTTCTTGTAACGATTCAACAAAAAGATTGGTAAATGAAACAAAATTATGCTTAAGCTGTATAATTTTCAATATAACAAAATGAGAAAATAGTCATTTATCAGGCGACAGTCTTGTAAGCGTTCTACAGCGATTTAAAATGTCATCATAAATTTTAAGCATCGGTTCCGAGCCTTTTTCTTTCCACTGCTGAGCAGCCATCTGCCACGCGACTCCGATATGAATTCACCGAGATCTGGATCGATGATCAAATAATCTGTGGGATATTTCTGAAACTGTCTTGAGTAGGTCTTCGACAAAGTTTAATGAAAGTCAGATAATAATTATTGTTAATGAGTGTACATTAAGCATGTGCTCTCTGAAGTATTACAACGTATAGGAAAAATTTCTATCAACGACTGAATATGCAAGACGCACTCGGCGTTGCTTAACAGATTTTTTCCAATCCATAACGGTGTACAGGTTATAGGAGTTTCGATTTTAATTTATGCATTCTGTAATATATGTGTGATATATAAACGTATTAATTAATGAATTCTGTTAACACAGTTATTCCTTCGTCAGAATTTTTTATTACATTAAACAATTCAAATTTTCACGTTATAATTTCAAGTTACAGCTCATCAGTGTTTAGAACATAATGGTTGAGTTAAAAATAATTTGAATGATTAATATAAAACAAAAAATCTAATAGTAAAAAATTAGGTGACTAAGTTTTCCGCGATTTGTTTAAAATAGATAGATAATCACTTTATTGCTACGGTGTAACTTTATTGCTACGTTGTAACAAATACTCTATGACTTTATTAAACCAGATATAGATTAATGATATGATCTTCCCACTGGAATAGAATCTGGTCTCTACTTGCCGGAGACATTGAACGAACGACACTAACGCCAAGAACCAAGTCCCCTTTTATTTTCTTTTGCCTGTTATCTAGGTTGCAGTGGACCGTTAAAAGTAACTATATTTTTTATTCTTTAACATTGGTACTGTTATCTCCACTAACGGTAAGTTAAATGATATTTTTTGTAACATTTCCGTTATGTTTATCAATAAAAAAAACAAGTGTAATATCTTTCATATGTTATTTAACTCTTTTATTGGTTATAGGGCGGTGAGGAAAAGTTATATTGTAAATTGAAGTAGGCATATTGTACATATTTATTAATAATAAATACATATTCATGATATTTATGAAAAATTTCTTCCGTACCTTATTTCACTCTTTAGGGGTTAATTTCGGAGTGTTTTATGTATTCACTGACAGTCTCCTACGGAATATCAATGTAGCCGATTTTTAGGCTTTGATGCTAGAACGTAAAAAGACAAACAGTCACTTGTGTTTTCATGTTAATAATATGGAATGGCCAGATAATTTTAAATATATAATTTTGTTATTATTATTTTATTGACACGCGAGATATACATAATATATAATCTCATTTCGGTGTAACATAGCGTTCTCAGAATAACTTTCCAATCATTTTAATATTCATATGCATTATATATACTTATTAAATTTTAATATCAATGTAACATTATACCATTGATGAATTTGATAATCTAATGGTGTAGATGTTTTTTAGCCAACGACCGGCCTTGACCGAGTCGACGAACTCTGCGCCAGCCTTCTTGCATTCGGAATTAGTCAGTCGCTAGACAAAGACGACGCTTAGATAAGGTGCCCCTGATGCTCTTTGTGGACGCAAGGTCATACTGCATTTTGTACGAGATACATATGTTAAAAATTTACACTTTAAATTATTCGCAGTATGAAAAAACGTTCATGTGTAACAGACTTACTATTGTGTAACTGTTATAATTTATTTACTTTCTATTAGGAAATTATTATTATATTGTGATAGCATGTCCCCTCTGGACTGCTAAACACAATTGGCCAAGGTGGCCTGCTATGGCTTTAATCCGTCCCATTTTGAGTGGATGCCCGAGTCAAAAAGACGATGATGACGAAGTATATAATTGTTATAAATGATTATATATAAGGTTATGTATATAACATAGATCTCTCTTAGCTCTATACAGCATCCGTCCGTGATCGTGTACAAAACGCAGAGATTACTTCAGCTTAGCCGACGCTCGTAAATTGTCCATGTACACTTTGTTTGAAGCACTACAGTACTAACACCGTTATGTAAACCAAAGCTTAGCGTCCACGTTGCAAAAACATAACGCTTTTTCTAGATAGTTCATTTTCTATCTTTTATTAAGCAGCGTTAGTCTGTTAGGATGGAAATATGTACTCAGTTCTCTCTGTCTACCTCGTTAGGGACGTGGTATGACGATTTAATAATAAATAAGGGTAATATACATAATGTATGTTTTCGTTTATGTTATATGTAGATGAATTGGATTCTTCCATCTTTACAATCTGACATGCTTTTCCTACATTAGCTACCCTACTGTAACACATATTATTTATATATACACCTATGTTAACAATATACATTATGTATTGAACAATGACCTCGCGTTAATATACAATATAAATGACGTCACAACGAGTCACGAACCGATGCAATATCGCACGCAGTTGTGGTCAGATTTTGCTTTTAGCTCGCCATAGTAATTATTTTCGTTAAATTGTATTACCAACTTGTATGTTTCAATTGAAATTTTCAAAACCATTTTCTACATGTTTATTATATAAAAAAGAGCATTATTTATTATAATGAAATAAATCGACAATACCGTCAAGCCAGATCCTTTGCAGATAGACAGATTGCATTGAATACCACATGTTTGTATCCTTACAGACATGATTCATTTCTTTTATCTTATCTTTCATCATTATTCTCATCTTCACGGTATTTTAGATACTTCTGACTTCTCCAACAGCCAATAATATAGGCTATACTATTACTCTCCTATTACTATAGACCTATAGTCCACTGAGCTCGATCTTCAGTTCATTATTTCGAATACCCGTGCTATTTTAAAAACGGAACAGATTTATGGAGTGAGTTATCGTATCAGATGAACTAGGGTGGCGGAACGTCCCTATAACTCATCGCGTGCGGTATCGCATCGTGCGCGCGGTAACTCATCGGCCACCTGTTCTTGTGTTACAAACAAGCAATCGAACTCATCGGCGAGGCGAGCCATGATTGTACGTGAAATTGAACTCGGAATATGTTTTTTGTTGTCGATATAAACCTTTGTGTTTACTTTAATAATTGTATGTAACGGATAAGTAAATTGCGCACTAACGCCAACGATGTTCGAGAAAATTGAAATATGAAATTTTCTAAGAATCAGTAGCAAAGGATCCTATTTTATTAAATAATATTGAGTTATTACAGCATTTTAATAATACGAATAAAGCGATTACATTTTTTACCGAGGCTTTTATCGTTCCATTGTTGGAAGG
>DWTO01005024.1:0-11043 GCA_018244755.1 Jemadia pseudognetus
CTCCGAGCCACTATTAGAAAATCTAAATTAGAAAAATTTACTAGTGCCCGACCCGGGAATTGAACCCAGAACCTCCCGATCGGCAGTCACACTTGCAACCAACACGACCAACGAGCCAGTCAACTATATAAAATATTAGTGTAATTTGGGTTATCTCAACATTTCACATCGATTTTTAACTTCGACCCACTTAACACGAAACCGAGTGAACGAGACTGTAATTCTTGTTTAATGTCCTAGTGTTTTATAACTTAATGCGAAAGTTACTCGAGCGCGAACGACTCTACTCCCACGTACGTAGGTAATACTTCGTCGGTCGTATTACTGTAATGTAATATACCAGGAGGTACTCTATAATTCTCTTCAGTGCCTCTGTAACAGTTTCAAAAACGTGTTTTGTCTAGTTTATTTTAAGCAATACTTTTACCCAGACGATGGATTAACACCAAAAAGTACTGTCTTCACGAAATATTGCATTATCGTTGACTTTGCTTTTTAATATTACACCATAATATTTTTCTTTTCGAGCATACTAGTTTTATTTAAAATTTTTCACCATTTTCAATTTATTTCTAAGTATGAAGTTATCCGATGATAATTACGAGTAAAATGTCGAACAAATCAGGGCTACTAAATAGTGGATCAAGAAATTAGTAGTGTACATGTTGTTCATATTATTTACGTACTTTCCTAATTTTACATATGCCACCGTTAAACTAAATCATGTAGAATGAAACATTAACCAACTTTCCACTTTTTGAATGTCACACCGAGAATTTTATTCATACGATTATTTAAATTTTATTATGCAAACAACAGCATCAAATTAATATAGAAAAGAGAAAAAGATAAAAATACAATTTAATTCACTTTAGCTTCATCATTTTCAATTAGAATTGACACGAGTCTCGGTAACATGAAAAACCACTTTGCGCGAACGTTTTTTTTCACATTGTATTTACGTTGATCTGCGCTATCATATTTTATCACTGCTCAAATAGACGATATCTCGAAGGCTCTTCGTATCTCTTTTGTTTTCAAATATTACAGAAAACACACTCGTACTTACGCAAAAGGATACATTTGTAAGACAAATGAAGATTCATTCCATCCATCATTTTAAAAAGCGTATAATAAGGCGACCATAGGCTCGTTTTTCTCTACAGGACATTTGTAAAGAAGAATGAGTAAAATGTACTTTCGGATATGATTACAATGACACAAGCAATATAAAAAAGTCTCTTTTCCTTTGCTACGGCAGCATTAGGGATGTCCAATTGTGAATGAATGACAAAAAAGTGTTAAAGCAATAAAAAAATCATAAAATCGCTATCGCTACTCGTCCATCACCAAGTCTGAACTATTGTACAAGACCGCGCATGGAACCCAACGAAATGGAAGGGTTCCTGAAATGTAATATTCAGTTACAACCAAGTTTTTTGTGAAAATGTACAATTTGGTCTTTAAATTACTTTGTATGTAGCTAGTAGTATTGAAATAGAATGAATATATACCTAGATCTTTTGAAAAATAGGTCAATAAGGATAGATGTGTAAGGATAGATAAGGATAGACCACGTGATTGACCTAGTGAGCCGATTTAGTAAAAATTGTCATGCTTTATAATATAATTAAAAAACACGTTATTTAAAGAACTGAACTATTTATCAATTTAAAATTAAAAAATTGAATTGGTCTTTTAAAATCCTAAATAAACTCTTTAATGGAAAATAAAGGAACGTAACTGAATCTATTCAAGTTTTCTTTGAATATGTCTTATATTCACAAATTACCTACAATTTACTGGGTGTTTATAGTCATTTTGTTGTAATCATTATTTTTAATACGGGATTGTATTTGTTACAGTACATTGTACCTTCGCGTAACAAAATATTTTTTTCTCATTTTGGGACGCGGTACGTTTCAACAGAAATTTTTGTTTCTATAAGAATTTATATAAGATAATCGTATCAATTCTGCTCAGTGAAGCGAATTTACTTCGGAATTATACCTGATATAATGTTAGGAAACATTAAATGCTGTGTTTGGAAGATATATGTATATTTATTTCTACGAAAATCCCAAACATACGCGACATCGAAAATCAAGCAACCAATACAAATATTAGTAGCACATTTACGGGAATAATACACGGCTAAACTGTAAATAAAATAATTGCTGAAATCTTTATTGCCGTAAGTTCGGAGATCCGTATAAAAGTTACTATATACCTACGCAATCGTATTAATTTTGTTATTACATATTGTTGTGGTTTAGAAATATTCAAACAGATTACTCAAATAGCCAAACAATCTAAAATTGAATTCTAAATATGGCGAAGACTAAAAAAACATAAATGAGCGTGAATTAAAAAAAATCTTACTCAAATTGTTGGCAATAGACGCCCCCTGTGAAACATAATTATAAACTAACTGGTGAAACGTGGGAGTACTACATGCTTCTGCCAACCCCTTCGTAATTACGATACAAGTATACGTAATCGATATACAAGCGTAATCTCTTTGTATCTCTTATATACGACCTAATTGGAGTTATATGTTTTCAAATTATACGAAGATAATCGAGAAATAAAGACAATGGTAAGGCGAAGAAGAGTTCAAGTTTGGAAGTTATTAAGCTCGGAGTGATGGATTGAAGCGAAACCTTTGTACCAGATAGCCGGCATACTTGAACAAAACCTCAAAGCATTTAGAATATAGAAAACTTTCCAAATATTTACCAACTTTCATTGCGGCACCAAAATTTTCAATCTAAAGTCAGTTCGAAGGAAGTTAGTTCGAAAATATTTGGAAAAGTAATAAAACTTAGTAACCGGCAATAAAAATTCAATTGTGATATTGAAAAGCGTACAACGAAGTCATGACATAAAATGATGACCTTACGATTGTGACTATGAAGTAGGCACAAGAATAAATTCATAATGAAATCTATGCATGAATTTAAAAGGTATGAGGTTCTAAATATATAGGTTAAGATTTAAGTTAAAATAATAATACAATACTTATTTACTAAAACAATTGCGTTAATTGTCATTGTAAGCACAATATTCGTTTACTCCATTTACGTAGGCATTGTATAGGTTAGTTTAACATAGATCAATAGGTTTAATAGTTTCGATTTTGTATTATTCTTAAACGAAGTACAATTAAATCAATATTGATAAAATATTAGTCGAATTAAGTAATCACTCTACATTTATGCTAGGTATATACATACTCTGATGAAATAAGAGACATCATAATAGAACGCTAGATCAGAATCACCATTTACATACGACATAAAAATAAAACCGTGAACTGAAAAACAAACATATTTATTTACATACGACATAAAAATGAAACCGTGAACTGAAAAATAAACATATTTATTTACATACGACATAAAAGTGAAACCGTGAACTGAAAAATAAACATATTTATTTACATACGACGTAAAAATGAAACCGGGAACTGAAAAATAAACATATTTATCTACATAGTAATTCTTTAAAAAACAGACATGTAATTAATGGTATTAAGTCTGAAATATCCGTGTGAGGTAGGGTTGCCACAACAGTGGAGGCTGAAACATACACATGTTTTAAAGGGTTTATTTAACGAAAGTTTATATCCTTGGATCCTTCTAATTATAATATCTAGTTAAAATCTCAAATAGTTGCTCGGAGGCTGGATGTATATCCGGCGCATGGCAATAGGCTCACCCCCTATTCCATACGTAAACGTAAATGGTAAACCGTTGGCGTGTACTACACTCCTCTGTCTACCTTTTCGGGGATTACAAGCGTGATGTTACGTTAGATCCATAGAAACATGAATTTCCACTATAGTAACACCAACGCTAAACACTATGACGTAATGCGGTGTGATAATAAGTTACCTAAATGTTCCTACATGTGTTACGTTCTGCTTAGCACTACACTACGATGTTTATCAGTGTGTGACGGTAATACTATACGTATCAGTATTTGTACATATTGCTTATATTTGTATATCAGTTAAATCAATATTATTGTTATAACGTCCAGGTCCTTTACGGGGTATGCATTGAGCACCGAGTGTCAAATATAGGTACATCTTTACAGAAATTACGTGCTCAGTTTCACTCACGTCATACAGGCACGTCTGTTACAAAAACATCTGACTGATCGTCAAGTATCTTCCCCGTTTGGTGTGTCGTGGTCTCTCTAGGTACCTGTATACATCATCGTTTGCAATATAGAATAATTATTTTGAGACTGTGTCATCTGCTATTGTTAATAGGTACTATATTTTTTATTAAATATTTAGTCTGTATATATATCTATCTATAGAACAGTTGTAATATTTATACAACTTATATCCATATTTATACATGTAATATACATTCATTTTACGCTCACAAGTTTTACTTTCTGTCATAATAAAACATTATCAAACATAAATATACACTAGCTGTATACTCCATTTATCTTTATATTCTAAGGGATTAGCTGTATTGAAACTTATAATAAATATACCCGTACATATGTAATTTTCAAGCACGAATTTTATATATTACAAACATTCTACAACCTTGTGTGAAAAATAAACGTAAGTACGTTCCCGAAATCAGCAATATTTAGGCCACTTTGTCTGGAAAGCTAATTTGTAATTTGCTCTTTATACATACATTAATCTGCAAACATACACCGCTCGCCAGTGTCATATGCAAATGACATATAAAACCTCAAAAGGTCTTGACCCGTGACATTAATTTCTAGTGGCGTGTCATGAGGCTGTGTTACCATATCATTTTTATAAATTGGTTTAATTATCACATGAGTTTTTGCTCTTTGATTGACATGCATGTTGCTTAAAAATATATTTCTATTAATTAGACAATAATAAATATACAGATATTAATGACTGAATAACGCATACTTAGTTCTCGCGATTGATATAACATGTAATAAATAAAGACGACAGTTAATAAGCACTTTCTAGCCAAGACTGATAAATCCTAGGCTGCATCAAGTTTTCTAACAGGTGATACAGTTATCAAACGCCAGCCTATTGCTAAATATAAAAAAAAACTTGATACCCATATACCTACAGCAATAAACTAGAATTTTATCAAGTCACAGATACCTATATATTTAGTAACTCTATAATATAATATCGTTGTACATACATAATATTTACCTACTTATGTATATTACACAAAATACAATGATTCCGATGTTTGCAAATCAGATGGAAAAACGTGATCCGAATTTGCGTCAATCTTTGAAGTTTAAAAATCTGGGATTAACGCTTCTCGTAAGTCTATATAGTGAATTATCGAAGGGGTTTTGATTAAGAGGGAGTTATTTAATGACGGTTTCGGTTACATCTCTGCGTCAATAGGTCTAAGTTAAACGACTGAAATATAGTGTAGTACATACAAATGTATGAGTGAGTGTGAGTAAATTGTTTGTGTTATTTCTTTCTGAGTTCTGTAATAATTTAAGGAGCTACTTTTGCAAAAAACTGTTGTGTTGTAGAAAATTCATATTTCAAAATGATATAATTATACAACATCGTTTGTCCAAATGTACAATGTACAACAAATAGTTATGTCTATCAATTTACAATGTACATCCATTATACATTGATATATCTGCTTGTTGCTAATCATATTTCATCATCAATCATATTTAAAAACTGTCCCATCTTATCGTAAACACTTCTAAATATATCTCTCCTAGTTGCGCTACTTCAAATTCGAATGAGGATTGAAAGCGTAGTAGATATGTATTTTTGACATTTGCCGATCAAAAAGCATAACTGTAGCAACACTGACACTTTTCACAAACATACCGGCCGCGGGCAAATAACCCGATGCGCCTGTTTGTCAGGAACATGGAAAACAATGCTATTTGCACTCGTTCCGAGCGATCTGGTACTGACGGGCCCAATTACGAATTGTTGATTCAGTATCTCAATACTTATAAACGCATGTTCGGCAGTATTGAAAGTCTGCAATTAATAAAGTGTTCGGTTACATTCCAGTGAACTTTGAGTGGTACTTGTTATTTAACTGTCTCGTTCATCGCATTGGTTGCAACCGCTACTGCCGATCGAGAGGTTTTGGATTCAAATCCCGGGTCGGACACTTTTAGAATTTTTCACTTACATTTTCTAGTAGTGACTCGTAGTCTGGATATATGCCCGGTGTTGGGAATACTCTCACCACCTATTCCATAGTGGAACTTAAACGTAACTGGTAAAACATGGCAGAGTACAACCACTCAGTGGATTGCAGGCTGATGTTACGTTTTATTATTTAAACGTCACGCCAGACTCCTTTCGAGATAGGCAGCGATTACCGAGTGCCAATATGTCTATCCCTGACGTGCATTTTCAAAATTTCATTATTCTCTTCAGACAAGCACGCCATTTTACTCAACTATCTCTTATTGAGTCTAACGAAAATGCCTGAAATACTGTAAACTTTTTCAACTGCTATTTGGTACAATTTCTATGCTTAGCTCTGGTTATAAAATATAGTTCGTTTTCCCTACTAGTTTCAAATAAAGCTTACCGTCCGCTATTCTCGAAAACATGACAAAGCATAGTTCCTAATAGACTAACACTAGAACTGACCCGAGAACTATTTATAAATGTTTCACAATATACATACATATGTACATACAGTGGTATTTATACATACATTATACCTACGTACCTGGTAGGAGTAGCGTGAACGAGCGCGAACGATAATACTGACCACATAATACATTTTCGTGGTATTATATGCTTGTGGGCCTATAAATTCTGTGTCGAATGTGCACAATTAAACAATTCGTTGTGAATTTTGAAGTTATTTGAATATCAGAAAACAGTTGCCTCTTTGGTCTAGTATATTTTAATCGAATTTAGTGTAATGATATGATTTTTGTTTTTACTTCTAAATTTAAACTTATACCAAGCTGGGAATGCCTGCATTACGCTACAAGAAGGCGCCCTATCTTAGAATTTTGTTACGTGTAGTTTTAAAACTATATTTTCTAAAACATTTCGTTTTAACAATACTTACGGTGTCAAAGATAATAATCAAGAATAATGTAAGCAACATTTTTAATCCGATAAGGATTATAGTTCTGCCCGGAAAAACCACCACGAAAGTGGGAAATCGTATTAAATATGTGTAATTTTTAAATCGACAATTCTTTTATATTTTGTATATGATACTTTAGTGGCTAGAAATGATCCCGTCTGCTGAGACGGAAGTGGTAGGTTCAATTTTTATGCAAGATAGGTATATACGTAACGAAATGGAGTTCTTGTTTATTGTCGAAGTGTAACTTTCTTATGTAGGTACTCGTAAGTGCATAGTTAGTAATATATTCATGTACTGTATTGCGTAGGGCAATACACTCACCGGCTGTTCTATGATGTAACGAAACCGTAAGTGGTAGAACGGGGCAGTGTACTACATTCCTCTGTCTATCTCTTCAGTAATTTCAAGCGTAACGTCACGTGTTTTGTTACGTGCATGAGTGCAATCTCCAAAAATAAACGATCGTCTTTCACTACTATTTTACTATATTGCCCTATCCGAATGAAATGTTTAATTGGCTGAATCTGAGATTACTTAGGCAGGTTATATTTATACAAGGAGCTTCTGTTCTTAATTAACTTGTAACTTAAACATTAATGGGTATTTGACGCTACCTGCGTCGCGTTGCTAATTATAATCGATTTGCTTTTTGATTTATGTTCCTTACAAGTATTATATATATTTAAAATTTATCAGTATATTTTCTCTAATAATATCAACTCGGTAGCATATTTTTTTATTAAAGAGAAGTAGTATACGAGCAGAAAACAGTCACAAAGGGCTTCTCCTTATAGATATGCATAGCGTAGGTAACGTAGAATTTGGCCGTAATACTAATAAGAACGTAACTTTACGACTGTAATCCCCGAAGAGGTAGGCAGAGGAGTATAGTACACTCCCACTTTTCACCAGTTAGGTTTACGTCCCATTATGAAAAGGGGAGGGGGGTTATTGCCATATACCGAGCCCAAATTTAAACTCTGAGAAAATACTGAAAAATGCCGTTAAAACATATAGGTTAGAAAAATCCAATATTAACTGGTCCGGGTTTGAACCCAGGACATATCAATCAGTTATAACGCTTGCAAATACTCGAGCGAAGAACGAGACAGTCAACAGTCAAAGTCACATACAGAAATATATGTCAGTAAGAGCAGTCATCGTAGCTACCCCAAAGAATGGATATGACATACCATTTGTGACAGTTTCTTTATTTCCTACACCATATCTTATTAGGTGCTAACAATAGGAATAACCTAGGAAATATTACGTAGACATACGTTAAACATGTTTTTGTAAACCATTTGCATCCAACAATAGTGGTATTGCTTTTCCGTTCTCCCGCTTCTTACGTTTTTAATTAAAATTCCATTAAATTCAAGTGAAACAACATTTAACTACATTCGTACCGTAGAGTTTATCGATTCATTTATCACATAGTTTCGTAACGGCTAAAATTTGTCTTAGAACTGCACTAAGCTTGGCGTTGCAGCTGAGTTGGCAACCCGCTAAGGACTAACATTGACAAATGTAAGACATCAGTCCTTTGAAACTATTGCAAATAACTCACACTGATGTAATACGTGTTCAGTGTATTAAATTCGCTAAAATATTGAGCAGCGAACAGGGCGAGAGTCGCGCCCATCACGGAACATAAATAAGTTTCCAGACTACTCCCTATCCAATCTTTATTACTTTTATTAGGCACATTCACACTTTAGAAATGATTTTGCGCCTTTTATTCGCCTATTTAGTTATATATTCATTTTTATTCAGCCTTTTCCTTATTTCGCTCCGTCACGTAAACATCATTATCGATTTTTCTTTGGCATTTTATTCTCTCGTATAACATGAGGATATTTAGGTTAAATGTATTTAAATACCTATGTATTTAAATACATAGGTATTTACCTATGTATTTTAACGTAAAATGATACTGTGGATTGCATATGACCTCATAATTCAAAGTACATAGATTACTATGAAGACATCATTATCACTTTTCAAAAGAAAATTTCAACATAAGCTGTTCAGTAGCCACTTCACAGCCTTTAATAGATTGTAAATAAACAGCGTTGCGTCACAGTGAAATTTTCATTCTTTTCATGATAGTTACTTCAATTTTAACTAAACATCGTACATAAATGAACACACTAATTTTATTTACATATTTACTCGAACAATTATAGTTCACTATAATGGCAACACCGAAGTTTTTTACACACTGCAACATCGCTCGTATTCAAACGTGCCGTAAAACGTGTTACAATTCATCCGATATTTATAAGTTGTATCTACAATACGGAAAATATTTTCTGCTCTCCGTTAAAATGGGTATATTTTATTGAATCCATTTAGTTTATTATTTCCAGTTGATTTGAAATTCGGTTGTTTCGTTGCTGTGACCGACGAAATACACTTAGTTGTATAGAAATATTATGTTAATAAAAAATAAAAATATGACTACCTCATTGGTCGTGTTGGTTGTAAGTGGAGGACCTGGGTTCGATTCCCGGGTCGGGCACTACAGAATTTTTCTGTCCATTTCAGTTCCAGTTCGGTCCATTTTCTAGTAGTGGCTAGGAGTCTGGATTTGTGCCCGGTGAATGGCAATAGGCTCACCACCTATTCCCTAGTGGGACGTAAACGTAACTGGTGAAACGTGGGAGTGTTCTATACACTCCTCTGCCCACCTCTTCGGGGATAACAGAAGTGATGTTACGTTACGTAATTTAAATATTGTTCCTTGCATTCCTTGTATGCCATAAATTCGTTTTGAAGGGAATGTTTTTAAGTATAATCATAAATATCGTTCCGAAAATTCTCAACGGTGAAAAGAATGTCCGCATTCTGTCAATGTGAGTATATTATAGCTCAGGAATTCTGGATGGACTTTTTATTTTTCTTATTATTTTGAAATCTACCAACTGTTAAGTACGACTATTGCTATTTGAAAATTCTTTTAGGGACATTTTACATAATTACATTAGAGTTTACTAGAAACTTAAACTGAAAGTTTCAGAAAATAATTCTTGATAAATTTCTTTACATAAAAGTGCCCAAATTGTGTTTTGAAGAAATCGTTAGTGTGCTTTCATTACAGATCGTTAGAGAGAAACCAATTATATGTATGAATATAATTACTAGGTTCTAAGTAATATTTTATATCTGTGAATCAAATCATAAGCCAAACGACGGGTGTTATACAATTTAAAGCTTGCATTGGAGTCACTCTTCTCAGTATTGAAGACTAGAGTGATTAGAGACAGAGGTTATTCAAACATAAATATAACTGAAACCAAAATAAACGTTTAATAAATAATACAATACTTTCATATATGGACGCGTTTTAAGTATTTACTTGTAGTTAAAAAAAGTATTCGTTTTTTAAAATATTCACTTAACAACTCGCTACGTTCTGTGTCTGACAGGTGTCGAGACTGTTTCATACGTAAAAAACCCTGTATTACATCATACAACTCCTTTCAACATCGCGCTAATTGCACGAACAAAGTTAATTTTCTTCGTCATCAATAACCATCGAACGAAGTTCATTCAAATGCTATACCTATTCAATTTCATAACTTATAAAGTTATGCAGTTTCAATAATAAAAACTTTGCTTCTCGCATTCCGAGCGTGTCGTCGGCGCTTCGCATACTTTCATTATTCAAATTCCATTGTCATTTATTCAGTAAAGTCTGTAAATAAGATTAATCAATATATTTATATAGTGGATAATGATTCTTTTAAATCTTTTGAAACTGAAACGTCTGTAGACTTAATTTATGAAAGACGTTCTGAACGGCACAGTAGACCGCCACCAGCCCCAACCTAGTATAAAGTATAAAATACTCCCAAGTTTACTAGTTACGTTTACGTCCCACTATGGAATAGCCGGTGAGTCAATTGCCATATAGGTACCGGGCGGAAGAACGTAGTGAAGAGAAAGAGTGTAGCTCTGG
>DWTO01005025.1:0-11043 GCA_018244755.1 Jemadia pseudognetus
CACAATTCCCATTATCTTGGTTAAAATAAATTGGGTCTAACTTCACAAAATAATTAACCCGCAAATCTTTTTTTTACTTTCCATAGCTGGACATCTGATATTTTTGGCAACAAAGGGCGGCCTGGAATGTACAGTACCAGTTTCTCCAGCGGAGAATTCTTTTGATGATTGGAAAGATTATGATGATTAAAAGATACAAAATTATTTACATAATTCAAAGAAATGGTGAACAAACCACTAAAATTATTTAATCCTATGTATAAGATGCCTACCCCGTAAGAAACCTGTCATGAAGACACGTATGCATGTATGTACAAAATCCTTGTCAAAATAGTCTTACGAATTAATTGTTACGTATTAATTAGTTATGTACTTAAAATAAACGCACACAAATTTTGAATAACAATATCTGTACCAGTTATATCAACAAGCTCCAAGATAAACACAGCATAATTTAGTTTGAAAACAAATAGGACGAACAAAACTTGATCAATGTAAATAATTTCAAAGGTTTCAGTAGTTTATATAAAATACACAAAATTGAAACAACAAACATACAAAAGAATTCAGGCGGTCAAAAAATAGTTCAGGTTACTTTACTCTTTGCAATGGCAGTATATACACTTTAGGATAAAATAGACAATTGGTAATTTGAATCCCGCTTAACTTAATTTCCAACACTTAATAAAAATCGTACGTCAACTTTAATTCAATATATGTATGTATCTAATGATAGATCATACATTACTGTGTATATTTTTCTGTAATATTTATTTCACAAAATGTTTATTTTATTACCTGGCGAACAGTTCGCATGCGTGGCGACTAATGATGCGTATTTATTGGGATCTGCCACTAGCGACCAGGGACTAAGTCCTGATCCTGACATCAAAATCGCTCTATGAAAGAGGAGACCTGTAACAAACAAATGAAATGTAAATATTAAACCTAATAATACACAATTTGAAAACCTTAAACCTAACAGTCAAAGGTAACAATATTGATTTCTTTTGTGTTATTTTCGAACGCAATCGAAACAACTAATATATGAGAATGGTAAATAATTCAAATAGAAGAGCATAACCCGTCGTTAAAGCCCAATTGGTTCACACGGGTTCATCAAGGTAGTTAGTTTTACAACAGCTGTAATACCATTAGTATATTACGTATCAATAAACTGAACAGGGTCAATACTAAGCTGTATTATTTTGTAACACTGCATTTTATTTATTTAATAAGTCAGCAACATTGTGCATTATTATGTGTTGTAGATATTACCACAGCAGCAGTTAATTTTATTTTTTTTAATTTACATTATAATTATTAATTTTACATAAAAATAACGACGTATTTCTATTTCATAGAGTAAAAAGTCAATCGATTACACAGCCTAGTAGACAGTACTTTTAAAAAAGTAACTTTAGATAACGTGTCAAAGTGTACCTAAATTTAAAATGGTTTAAGAACCAGTGGATAGTTCCGTAATTTACTCCTATATGAAATCTCGAGTGCGAGCTGCAAAGAGGGAAGTTCACAAAAACTTAAATAGGAAATTCTGTTACTGACGTTGCTATAAAGTGCGCTCTAATTTCCCCGAAGAGCTGCACAAAATTCTGGATAAAACCCAGCTTCTAGAGCACTATGCATCTCGGACAAGTTTAAAACCTGTTTTGTCTCCAAGTGACTTGATTTAAGATGTTGCTTACATGGAAAGATGAACTGGAAGGATGTTTTATATACATTTCACTGACTTTTAGTCTGCTCGACTTAAAGTCCAAATTGAAACTCATGGTAAATTGGATCCAACGTTGAAGAATCAATTAAGCATTTGTGACATAGATATGAAGATTAATCACACAATTCAATACATTCCACAATCTAAGAACTTTCAAACTATTTTCAAATATTGCTTGAGTGCTAAAGTATTATGTTGTATTTATGCATTATATGCTATTCTTATGTTACTTCTGTAACAGGAAAAAAACCAATATTGTTAAGCAGTTTGAATTTATAATGCCAACGAATTGACTGACTGCCTTTGTCTTCTTGGTTGCATGCGCGATTGCCGATCGGAAGTCCAGGGTTCAAATCCGGAGTCAGGCTCTATTGGATTTTTCCCATTTTGATTTCTTAGCAGTGGTTCGGAGTTTGAAATTGTGCCCTTTATATGGAAATAGGCTCATCACTTATATCATAATGGGACGTAAACGTAACTGATGAAACGTGGGTGTCCTACATTCCTTTGCCTGCCTCTTCGGGAATTAATAGCGTGATGTTACGGTTTTTTTTAACTAAATGCAGTAGTTCGTGAGTTATTATATTAGAAATGAAGAAATATCCTGCCTGTCTGTTAGTATGATTATGCCGAGAATCATATTATGTCGTCCTCGGGAGTACACTTGGTGTATTAGCAGTATTTTGTGCCAAGGTCTCACACTGAACTAAAAATCTAGTAAAGTAAAAGACTTACATTATGGAAACTAAGCACGAATTTCCTAACAGTGTGTTGCTGAAATACGAATATAAGAATGGGCAGTCCTTTCTGTACGGCGGTGATATGATTTGAAAATATTGTCACCATACATACCAATACCGAGCGGAGAGTCCCCATGAATAAAACATTACATTGTTCTGAACGGAATCCAGCGAGTTTGAAAATAAAGCAAAATTGAGAAAGGTAGAGAGACTTCTGTGCAATATTTTTATAGCAACGGAAGTGAGGAGTTGACTGTAATATGAAACGTTACCGAACGAAAATGAGTGGAAATTAAACTTTTAAATATATTGTACGGGAGAAACTGAACGGAAGAACACTAAGTATATTAAATTAACAGAAAATTCAAAACAATTTTTATATCATGGATATATTCCATAAATATTATACAAACTGGAAAAAAAACATATTTTATGTATATATTGCATAATTACAATACAAACTAGAACAATTTTTTACATGCAAATATTGCATAAATATTATACAAACTAGAATAAATACGTACTCTGTCACCTGAGACAGTACCTGTACTAACGAACCTGATATGTAGTCGCTCTCAGCGGTCGAAAACGAACTAAGTGACGTATTATTGGACGGAATCGGAGTGATGACGCTAATGATAAAACCGTATTATTAGAAGAATTTTCAAAATTACCTAACAAGAATTTTTAAAGTTAGCGTTCATTGTGCTATCGTCAGGTTTGAAATGCGTTAAGTACTTTATTGGTAAGATAGTTATGCTAAAATAACATTGATATTCGATTCCCGGGTCAAGCACTGCCAAATATTTCCAAAGTAGGTTTTCTAGTAGTGGCTCGGAGTCTGGATATGTGCCCGGTGTATGGCAATAGGCTCACCACCTATTGCATAGTGGGACGTAGACCTAACCGGTGAAACGTGGGAGTGTTCTACATTCCTCTGCCTATTTACATTACATTACAGATTACAGGCGTAATGTTACGTTTAGGGCTGATATTCAATAACGTCGATGACAAAAGTTTTAACTCAAATAGAAAAAAAGATGAGAAAAATAATCTTTATAGTTTGTTTTGTAAAATACGGTAATAATTCGAATGGAAATTAATTGATATCGCTTACCGATGTAGTGTAAGCCTTGATAATAATAGAGGAGGTATTAAATAATATATCGAGGTTACGATTATACAAAATCCGATGCAATATTCTTCAATTTTGCAGCATAAAACGACGGTTTTAAATCTTTTCGCTATGATACAAAGTATAACTAAAAGCAAGAACATTTCGTTTGCGATACTAAAATATGTTAACTAAAATGGCCGAGTATTCGAGCCCCGTTGTATTTCAGACGAAGCAACAAATTTCTTACTTTCTTGCCATTTGCAAGACTGCATACAAACGCTGGTATTGGGGCTATTCTGGCTCGTGTTTCTTTTGAAGCTGTAGAAATTGTAGAAATAATTCTGCATGCCCTGGATTATTCTTGAAATAAGTTGCACGAAGAAAGGCTCTTTATAAGCTCTTACCATAAGGGAATAATATTTATTTATTATACTAAATTTAAAAAACAGCTATGTCGGGTTTTTCTTGTGATTTACTCATAAATGAAGTAGATATTCTGGTTCGATGCTTACATTTCAGAAGTATGTATATGTATTGTCTATTCTCATTATGCAACTAACAATTTGTACTGAATATTTATTGTTTAAGATATTGCTTTGTATAGTTAGCGAAACTTTTCCATCGTAAGATGTACTTTTATTTCTTCTATCTTATTTGTTGTAACATGCATAAATATCAATATCTTTATTTGTACTCAACGTTTTATTTCGCAAAAGCAAAATTTTCCTTTATTCTCTAAGTATTTTTGAAAAATATTGTACTTTTGGCGTAGGAACCTACTAGTTTTTGTCGTAACAGCTTATTTGTTCGTTATTCTTATGTAACAAATTATTTTTACTTTCAGTGATAATCTAGGTTTTGAATCCATCGATTAAAATTCAACTAAAATAACACTTCTTTAAATAATTAATAAAGTCAAAGTCAAAGATAATGATTATGAGGACGATAAGTATGATGCTAATGAATGTTTTAGTAGTTTAGGTCCGTAAATTACAATATAAATAAATTATTACCACGCTTAAGTCCGTGACCGTTTTAGTAAGCTACCAGTGAACGCATACAACGTTTTCTATTATTAATAACGTACATATAAATGTAGGTTCGCCTTTGCATGGAAATAAGGTTATTATCTTATGACTTGGTCTCAAATTGGAATTTGTAATTCCAAATTCAATCTTATTCAGTCTCTTAGTGGAATTTACTAAAATATTCCACTTCAAATATTCCTCTTGTAGGCTTTAAGGGCCCATAAATTCCAATATTCTTGTGTTAGTGAATTTTGTTCTGACGTTAATGAGAAAGTTAAGTTATGGCATACTATTGTTATGGAAATAACGACTAAAATTATTTTATTATGTAGCGGCGCTAATTATAATTACTCGTCAATTCAGAATTATTTAACATAACTATTTACATAATTGAACAGATTGGTAATATTGGTTGAAAAAAATTTAAATTAAATTACTCTAGCTAAAAATCACAGTTAGCGGCAATATTTTGAAGTCATCAAAGTATATTAAAATATTACTACGGTGTTATTTTTTAAAATATACATCATACAACTTTTGGATGACCGTATCTTAACTTTTTATGTACCTAAAGGACATTTTGCAAATAACCCGTAACATAACTCATAACGTAACTGGATACATTTTTTCAGTTACATTTCGATCCGACCATGGAATAGGGGGTGAGCCTATTGCCATACATCAGATACTAATCTGGACTCCGAATTACTGCTGGGAATTTCTAGTTAGAAAGTCCCAATTTTGACCTACCCAGGAAAGGAACCCAAGAACTCGCGATTGGCAGTTGCGCTTGTGACTATTCGATTAACGAGGCAGTCAATAATACAATAGAACTCATACTTCATAATAATATTAATGTTTTGTTATAACAACTTCGCACTCGCCGAAACTTTTTACTGGCATACTTCAAGGAACATGAAAATTGATAAATGATAATTAGGAACGCATAAAATGATTCTGATTTCTAATCACCAGGACCTGACTTTTAGTAGAAAATTTTAAAAAAGTCATGAGTTATTCGTATGAACATTATTAGAATTTTATTCTGATTTGCTTTCGGCAACATTAACTTTACACCTATTCTTATCATTATCATTAACGATCGAAAGCGTTAAAGCTGATATGAATTACGCAAAAATTTTGACTAATCCAAAACAGATACAAAATGGCATATTATTATGTACATATATCAGTTCGTATATTTCTTATGTTCACCACAAAGGTAACTCAAGTCTTTGTGTCTCAGCACACAGCCGACGATTTGTGCACGCCAGCGCCACCGGGTTATAAGTCAAACGAAGCTTTAACGCACCAAAAATTAAACTTCCCATCCATTTTTAACATCGACTACAAATTGCCGCTATGAATTTGGCTCGCGAGATTTTCGAGCAAAAACAAACAAAAGCTCACTCACCCCGTTTACGTCCAGCAAATAAATCAGTTTGGTGGCGAAAAAATTCCCCCAATAAGTCTGTAGTAGATTTGAAAGCGTGTTTTGAATAAACAAAGAGCCTTCATGCCAAACAAAGCCATTTGCGCTCGAAAATTGTGAAGTCAACTGTTACAAGGTCGTTTATTGAATTGCAACCACCGGCTTTATCTTTACTCTATCCATATTAATATTGTAATTGTAAAAGTGACAGTTTTTGTTAGTAATATTTTTACCTAAAAACTATGAACGTAATATCACGCCTATAGTCCCCGAAGAGGTATGCACAGGAGTCTAATACACTGTCACGTTTCGCCAGTCCATTTACGTCCCATTATCAAATAGGTGGCGATCGTATTGCCATACATGGGCCACAAATCCAAACTCCGAGCCAATACTAGAAAATCAGAAAACCAGAATCAGAAATTTCAAGCTAAAAAATCCAATAGTACCCGATTAGAGAATTGAACCCACATGGCCTCTTAATCGGCAGTCGCGCATGTAAATAGTCGAAAAATGAGTCAGTCAAACTATTAAACGGATTATTCAGGATTTGGTAACGAAATAGCTTGAGTAATGACGTGGGCTACTAAGAATGCTTACTTTAAATGAACCCCTTTAGGAGCGAAATAAGGGACGAAAGGTTGTTTCGACTTTATTTAAGACCCCGGCCGAACGAAGTTTTGGGTATCAACTGATTCTATATTACACACCTATATATTACATCTGTAAATGAGAGTTTTGGCCTCAGTCACGTGTATAACAATACAACCATATTTGACTGGGCTAATGGCCTTGTGATTAGTGATCCAAATTGCAAACTCGAGGATGTGGGTACAATTTTCATCTAGAACAAATAATTTCGTGTAGATGAGTGTTGGTATTACCTACCTAATGTATTGACGTCAGTATCTATTTACTAATGCATATAATGTTGGTTTTCTACTGATGTTGATTTGGAACTAGATTGGTGTGTATGATTGAACCCAAGATCTTATTAACATTCTTAACTTTAGTATAATATACATTAGTAGGTATTCTTAGTGTGCGATCATTTTTTCCGTCTCAGATTTTATTAATTCACGCCGTCATTAAAAATAATAATAATAGTCCCTTCATGTTTGATAACGCGTCAAACACTTACACTGAGAACATTTTATTAGGCAGATCGTTTATCATAGACCGGATACCGTCCGCCCTAAGTGAGAGAACGTTGGGGAAATGTTTTAAAAGCCTCTCTAAAGGGCGCGCCACGCATCCGGCTCCAAATCGATACATGGCTTAGTTATCGACTAACCCTTTTTATATTATATATTTGTTTTACGTTTCATAGTTTTTGTACGAACCTATATATATTTTTAAGGCAGCAGTCTTGATCAATCTTGCTAACAAAATGTAGCCTGGGTAAGTAGGCATTAAAGGCATCGAGGTCTTGGAGAAATAACAGTTTTTATTTATAATCATATAATCAAATGTTTATATAATTTATTCTTAGTATTGTGCTAATAACAATGATTTGCGGAAAATAATTATCAGATTCCAGGAGAGTACTTATATGTCTGTAAGAGTGAATTATCGATTGATATGACAATATTTTATTTTAAAGGATCAATTCAGCCTTTTAATTTCAACGCTCCAACTTAGTTTGAGTGCGTGAAATGTTCTTGAAAAGAAAATCATTTCTTCACAAGTCACTAATTAGTATAATTGCTTATTATATACGCTGCCTTACTCTTTATTGTGAGTTAGTAGACAAAAAATATCATTTATTTTAGTCTGCTCTCATTTTCTCTTGTAATTAAAATGTATACAGAATCTTTGTAAGGGAATGCTAATTAGCAACATATTATATTTACAATATCATACATATATTCTCTAATACGCCTATTAAATTTAGCTAAAGAACATAAGTGTGGTGTGTACATTACTTCTGATAAGTCCTTGTATATTTTGTAAATATTACATCGTAACATCACGTCTGTAATCCCGAAGAGGTAGGCAGAGGAGTGTGATACGCCCCCACGTTTTACCAGTTACTTTAACATGGAATTCAATATGGAATAGGTGATGAGTCTATTGTCATACACATAGTAGGTATCTAGACTCTGAGTAACTAATCGAAAATCTAAGTTAGAAACATCCACTAGTGCCCGAGCAGGGATTTGGAGCTGGGATCTCACGTTCCCAAGATCTCATCTCAAGTAGTGGCACTGCAGCCACCCGACCTACGAGACAGTCGGTGTTTATTTTATCTTGTATTTAGTATGGGTACATAACACATGTTATTATCACCATTAGCGATTTTTTACTACTACTAGTATTTCATGTAATTATTCGATTTACAATCTATTTTGATTTACACAGATATACGCAATTACCTACATTTATTATGGGCTTTTTGATTTAGTGAAAAGCTGAAGCAAAGATTTACGCCTTCACCGAAAGGTATTTCAATAGAGCATAACGATGGAATATGACACAAAACCCGCAGTAATACTGCCGCTAATCCGAGTTAGTGATGAATGGTCCGTTCGTCGCTGTTCATCGGTATAATCCAGTGCCAGTGACACATTTCAGTTCTATACACCGCGTCTCGAGCGAGATTAATATCTATATATCAACATTGACTTTATTTATATATGTTGCGTTATTTCAGATACTGACTGTTGGGGGCTGAGAAGTCTTCAGACAGGCGTACGTGTAAGAAGACTAATGAATGTAGACTAATAAACACTGCAGGTCTGTAAGAATAGTGATCTTTGGGACTCGGTACTCTCAACCTACCCCGTAAGGGACCTGTTGTAAAGATATGTTTGTATTATATGTATATGTATGTATACCTTATGTTTTGATTCGAAAAATCTTCGTTTCTTATATTTCAACAACGTAACTTTCATAATTACGTTATCGAAATATTAGCATAATTTTTAGAAGGCAAAGGTACCACGTATTAAGCCTTAGAAGGATAAATATTAAATTACGGAAGCCTCTTCCGGTGCTAAGCAACGGTCCTTACTTTTTAATAATCCAGATTAAACGAATTTTAGAAACAGGAACGATGTGATTCAGTCCTCTGGGGTAATAGCACGTGTTGATCAACTCGGTGACGTAATATCTAATTCTTCCAAATTAGACAGCTTACGTGCAACAAAAAATCAAATATTGAATTATTTGTATGACATATTACACTCCTTTAATAGAAAAATGATTGTATATAAATGAACTAGCATAATAATTATAAACCATATTATATTTAGTAATCATATAATAATTATATGGTTACTAAAATCAAATTAGCTCACGGACCATTACTTTTCCCTACAGATTTAATTTCTAAATATGAGTACATCGTCATGATTCTTCCGTCTTCCATGTTACATATTTTGAACAATATTTTACAACGATTATCTGAGGGGTGGTCAATAAAATTATGAGCTTCATAACTGGAATCTACTGCTAGAAGGAGATTTGCTGCGACATTCAGAATAAAATGACCTATTCGATATGAATCCACCTCCAACGTGCGTCTGTATGCATGATTTAGGTATACTTCAATCTTTCGTTCGGAGTTTGGATATGTGCCCGATGCATGGCGATAGGCTCACCACCTATTCCACAATGGGACGTAAACGTAACCGGTGACACGTGGGAGTGTTCTGCATTTCTCTGCCTACCTCTTCGGGGATTATAGGCGTGAAGTTACGTTTATTACACTTCTCTGTCTACTCCTTCATAAAAATACAGGCGTAATGTTACATGAACTAAAAATAGTGTAGTAACGAAATATGTAATTGTACAGTAAACTACTTCCATCCTTCCTCGTATTTATTTCTATAAATTACAGCTTAAAAACCAGGAATGTGTTTAAAATTTATTTCCGTAATAATTTCTGAATATTTTGACGCCTTCTCATGGCTACATATTGAGTTCAGTTATGTAATGAGCACAGAAAATTTCATAGCAAACGTGTAATTAAAAAGTACTTACATACATATCTTCACGCCAGGTCCCTTGCAGGGTAGGCAGAGAGCACAGAGTGACAAATATCTCTATTCTTACACACCTGTCGTGCTTCTTCCACATTCATAACTCTCTTTATACATACACGTTGGTTTCGGAGACTTCTAACGTCCCCATCAAATAAAAAAATATTTATTTGGTCTAGACAGGTGAGTCTTGACCTCCCTCGGCACCTGCGTCCATCAACATTCGTATTGTATATCTGTTTCGTCTATCTTTCTTCAGCCACTCTCTCCACATGTTCGAACCATCGGACCATGCTCTTTCTTTTTTTACACCGATACTCTCTTTCATACTAACCATCTTCCTTACATTAGAATTACGAACACGGTTGGAGAGTGTCAAGCCACAACATATGCGGCGTAACGACCTCATCTGGACCGCGTTTATTCCTTCTTAAATTAAACCTTTTGGTCCACTGCCAAATGCTTCTCTACGAAGTCGCGAAGGAAAAAAACTTGATCCATACCTAACACTAACATCTTGCAGCTTTTCACTCTTAATTCGTTCTAGCGTCTCGAAAGGGACACACACTCGCCAGAGTTCTTCTTGAAAATACCTCTAAGCCGGCTTACTACCAGGTAGTGGTCTGTATCAAGAGTGGGACCCCTATAGGATCTTGTGCCTATGAGACACTTTCGTAGGCGGCTCTCAATAAAAATCAGATCGATTATATTTCTCTGTTCATTTCTTCTCCAAGTATACAAATGCTGAAACTTATCCTATGCTATCCTTACTATTAACTATCCTTATACTGAAACCCTGTGTTAGCCAAAAGGTTTTTTTTCAAACATAAATCGACTCTAAACTTACCTGTATCATTCACTGTCTTATCTTCGCACGGACCAAGAGCGGCCTCATAACGTGGTCGCTTGCCCTCCACCCAGCTATTAAAATCATCACATCCTATTACTCTTTCATTAGCTTCGGCTATGTCAAGAACTTGCCTTGCCAATTCGCAAAACCACTTCAGG
>DWTO01005026.1:0-11042 GCA_018244755.1 Jemadia pseudognetus
TGAGTCAATTCTTTTCTGAGCCAATGGTTTCATCCAAGACAGGGATAAGTTAATCAGGAAGTCACGACGACATACATGTCCATAGGTTTTGTTTGCAGTGTAATACATAATGCATTTAGTGCACTCAATTTTAGCAACCCGAGGAATACCGTTAGATGCCATCTTTTAGTTTCTCAAAACGTCATATAAAGAACACATTTTTTCGACCAAGTCAACACCAATATTTGTTCTACTATAGTATGTTACTGGCTTTCGAGTATCTGCAGTAGTGCCATAAATTTTCACATAGTTGTGCATTGCTGACATGAGAATAACTACTTTACTGGGTTTTCTGCTCTTTTAATTGATCTACCTTCTCGTCCGAGCTAGACTCAGCTTCACAATCATCGATGTCGGTAGCAGCTTCTCTCAACCACGCTTCAATCTGTACAGCTTGTCGATCATCCATTTATATTCTAAAAACATGATGTTAAATCAATCTCCAATAAAATAATATAACATAACAATATTTAAATGACATATTTATGCCAAATTTAATATAAAATATATAAAAACAAAAAAAATATGAACTGGAAAAATACTTACGTAATTGGTCGCGCGGACTACACGTGTAGTCCAGGAACTTTGCAGAGCTAGAGCATCCACGCATTACCGACGCTCGAGCTGCACTGAGTACGTTCCGCGATTAGTCATTTGAAAATACCTAGCGGCACAAGAAACTAACTATTACCGTTTAGAAAATAGAACTGATTTTGTATGAGTGGACTACATATGTAGTCCGCGAGACCGCCGCAGGTTTAAGTTAGAAAAATCTAATAGTGACCGACCCGGAATTCGAAACCAGGACCTCTCGATCAGCAGTCGCTCTTGCAACCACTCGACCAACAAGGCAGGCAGTTTCTATTTAACTTTGTGACATAAAAACAAAACATTACTTGATAATTACATCATTTTAGAGCTATCCAATTGTATCATGATGCCACGGCTTCGTCCTGGCGGAGCATCAAGAGAAACAGTGGGTAATCAGAACGAATGCTTCCATCGTTGTATTCAATATGCCTTCCTCACCATAGACCTGCGGATAGAAATCAAAAGAAAGTTTAATAGACCGAATAATATCAAATATTAAAAACTTTATTGTTTTTATAATATAATGAGCAAATCGTTTGGGCTCCATCGCTCTTGTTGAGAAGCATAGATGCATCCTAAAAATAAGAATAAATACCGTTGTATTATCTGGTGCCTGTAGGAGATTTTTTTAATTATAATATTAACGCCTTGGCAAACGTTGCGTAGGACGCCCTCCGGCTAGGTGGAGTGACGATATACGCAGAGTGGCTGGCAGCGGTTGGATGCGAAGAGCTGACGATCGAGCTCAGTGGCGTGCTATTGTAGAGACCCATAGGTCCTGGACATATCCAGCAGTAGACGGAAATAGGCTGATTATGATGATGATGATGATGATATTAAATAAGTACTTACTATTCATAAATCCTTAGTAGCGTGGACGTCAAATGATCTTTTTTATCTTAGCTTGTTTAAAGTTAATGACGGTATTCAACTTGCCAGAATGATGACAAAGACTATCATATTCAAAATTATTAAAGTCAATTGCGAAATTCTGCTTCTGTAAAAAAACATAAATTATTTTATCACAAAAAGTATTAAAGTCAATTTCAAAATTCTGTTTGTGTCAATAAAACTTAGATTATATTATAACTCGATCAAAGTAGTATTCAAAATGTATTTCTATTAAGTAGTTATTTGCGTTGACTGATATGGGAAATGGTAATGTTGGACACCGATGTGCTTGTACGAAAAGAGAAGAATGTTGACTTTGTTGTTAATGTTGAATAATAGTCTACATGGCAGGTGTCAACATGTACACAGTTCGCCCAAGACTGTAGTACCACTTCAACTGTGTCTACCAAGAAGAAATTATTTTGTTCTTGGTTCAGAGGACATGGCGCTAGGTCCATATGTGTAATAGAGGCTACCATCTTAGCCCTTAAGATCTGTGCACCTGTACTTACAAACAAACCGTTCATATTTACTGGCAGTACTCATTTACCGTACTCATTTATTTTCGTCTCCAATTAAATGTTAAAGTTTTTAGCAAACATACTAATACTAAATATAGCAGTCTTATTCCTACAATCTCCGCTTGTAGTTTGAGAAGTCTGTGGGCGACATCGATTACCCCGCATATCTGCTTGTTTGCTACTTCCTCTAATAAAAGTAATACTTTTAAATAAAATGCCTTTAAATTTAAATACCACTCTCACCTGATCTCACCAATTGATTCCTCATTCACTATTAGAAACTGGGTTCCGGTCAGTCGTCTGCGGTATCATAGCAGTCGTTAGATGCCTTACTACACATTACACACGACCTTCCGTCCCGCATGATTCCTCATGACGTCATTTGCTTTCGTAGCGGATGATATTTACTTTAAAACGTACACGAATTCCTGAAATTAAAATACATGTCATAGATTCAAAATAGACAATCCGAATTGAGAGGAAAAACTCTGAAACAAGAGACTACTTGCTGCCCGATATACAAATAGTGTATAATAAAATTATCTGCGTATTTTAAATTGCCACATGTAACAGTAATTTGATATTACTATGTAATAATACTTAATACCTGTAGTGTTAGATGCAGTCTTAGTTCTGATAATATCAATAATAATAATCCGATTGTGTTACTGATGACTGATAAATATGTCATGTGAGAATCTCACAACCTACTTTTATTACGTACAAAGTATGACTGTGGGAGATCTCCAGTGACAAATTTATTGTATGCCAATATCAGAAATCGTCAGCATCTGCTCCACGGTGATCGTCCGTATCGACAGAGAATACCTACTTCCATCTTGTTCCAGCAAGAATTTTGAACTCTAGAAAAAAGATGGAAGATGATATCCTCCATGGATATACTGCATACTCTTCTTTCTTCTGTATCTTCGTTCGTTCGTTCGTTCGTAATCTTCGTTGTTTGATAAAATGTCCATGACTATCCACATAATATATTAACGTGAACTATTTAAAAAGGATGTTACACGAATATTACAAATACGATCCCAGGTGTATTGGCATAATTCGTTATTATTCTGGATTTAGTTCTGACAGCTGTTCTGTTAATTGAACAAGAAATTCTACACATTGTAGATTAATCAAAGCATAAATATATCACACCGTAACTAAGGAGGTACTGGAATTAAGTGGTGTATTATACTCACAAGTTAAAAATGTATCCTAAAGCGAGCGTCGCACATCCAAGGAGATCGAAAGTTGAAACTGTTCGATACGCCAACGGAGATCGGCTTCTGTCTACTTGCTTATAATTGAAAGTAGGAGAAAAGAGATCTCTATTGGAATAGCCAGTCATGTTCTATCATGATGCGCAATTGAGACATTTTCCCTTTGGCTTGCTAGGTCTTCTTTCTTCTCATATTCTTCACTCCTGTTGATATGTAACAAATGATTATTTAAAAATGACCATCTTACACCGGCCAGTGTGATACTGAAAACATACGAAATTACGCTCATTTTTCGATCCTTTTTATTATTCCACTGCTGGACACGGGTCTCTTCTCAAAATGAGAAGATTAAGTATATAGTCTGCCACGATGCTCAAGTGCGGCTTGACAGCCTTCACACGCCTTGGAGAACAATTTTTTTTGAAAACTCTAAGGGTTTCCGGACTTTGCTTTCCTTCACCGTTATTGCAAGCAATATTTAATATCCATACGCACATTTTGTATTGTATTTGCACACGCGCTAAAATTTTGACTAGGAAAATTAAACCACTAGGCTATCCCTACTGGCCTCTATTGTACGACTCCTGTACTGTACAGTCTCCTAACATATTGGATAACGCATCAAATACTTTTTCATGTAGTGGCCCCCGATGACGAAGTTTGAATTTTTTTATACCTTGAAACTTTTACAAAATAGAGGTTTAAAAATGCAAATGATTATATGTTAATCAATAATTTATAAAGTTTAATCGGCGAGGTTTTAATCGGAACTACAGGTTTACATCGAATGATACTTTAAAGAGTTAAACAGTGTGCGCGCTCTGCCCTTTATATCGAGAAAGGTACAAGATAAAAAAAATGTATAAACATAAATTGTAGAGAATTTAATCCTCTACAAATTTTTACACCTTTGACCTTGGAATATCGCGGACAGTCTACGATAGGTAGGACTTGAGATAAGTATTAGGATGTCAAAATAAAGGTTTATACAAATTTATAGCCGACTAGCTCACATTCCGAGATTGTTGCCATCATTTGATTAATTTTCCTGGACTATTGATGATGTAACAACGTATGGTTAAATATCGTAAAAGTGAATTTAAAAATGTGAGATGTATGAAGAGGTGAGGTGATAAAAATGTTTTCTAACCATGCATCTACATATGCGCTGGTTGATTTTAAAGGTAAAATGTATTCATAATAAACGGATCCTGTATTACTAGAAGGATACTGTGAAAACAAATGTTTCATGATATTTATCGGAAAAGAAAAAAATTTTGTCTGTTGATTGTTTCTAAAGTTTTAAACCCTAGTACATATTACATAAACTCTTAATAATGTACTGAAATTAATTTTCATTATCGCTATACAACTAAGGGTTTTTTTCCTAATAATACTTAACAATATGATTGTATATTATATTTAGTTTAATTTAATTAAACTACAAAATTTTAATGTTTACCAAATGTACGTAACTCAAACCCCAATAAGGAGCGTGACATAAGGTGCCCGGAGAACACAGGAGAATCCTCCGTGAATGCTCCCGAAATTGTTCTTCAGACCTGGAACAATGTTCTCAATTATAAGCCCCACAAAGACATTGACGATCGTCAGAAATGGTAATAGGTATTATATGTCAAAAACAATTTTATCACACTGAATGGAGTTGGTCATAGCTTTTCCATCGTCCGTATTTCTTTTCTGCACCCATTAATGTATAATATTAGTTTTGAAATTTGAAGTTTGATCATCACAGCCGACCGTTGGGCGGGATATTAATTGACATATAAAGTTAATAAGAAGTGTAATTCATACCTACACACGGCAAGAAGACTGGGTTCAGATCTCCGGTGCCGTGCAACTGCAATGTCTCTGGCCAAGACGCGATGCGTCCTAGAAAGAATGACGTCAATAAGTGTCATACGGTTGCAGTGATTCTATACCTACGTCACGAAGCAACCGTGGCTCAATGATTACCATCATTTCGAATGGAATTATTAAGAAAACATTCGCCGGGTAATTATGTGATCGTACTTAGCGTTAGTTTCAAGACCTCACGCATACGTCCAAATGTCCGGCATAAAATTAATTTAAATTTAAATGAGAAGCCTAAATCTTGAGAGAAGATTAAGAATGTAGTAGAAGGTCAGAGCAACGGCCTGCCAGATATTGATTACAAGTATAAAAAAACTTATCACAACCTGAACCTGAACTCAACTTGTCCATCTTATTTCCCGTAGTATTAACATTAAAACTGTTTTTGGTAATAAGTAAATATAGAACACTATTTCAATATAGTTCGTTGAATAGATCGAGATTACCAAGAGATATTTTTTTCTGGATTCAAGCCTAGTAATGAAATAATCCGCATTACACTTTTAGTATTTTATTAAAATCTAGTCGTATTTTTACTGACTTTGTCTTTTTTTTATATAATAAATTTATTACGCATTATTTTACATTTTCCTGGTTTTTCCTATTCATAAAAAATATTGTTGCCTTGTTTATGTTGTAACTTGTCTCGCCGTCATTGTTAGATTGAATTCAGAGTATGGTTTCTGCCAAATTAATCTTCAAGAGCTCGTATCATTTCTTTGTTCAATCACTATCCTTAAGTTGTGTTAATTTCAATACTTAATATCTCAACACATTGACGTATAGAATAGCTAAATCAGAAATTAAAATCGTTTACAAAGAAATTAAAATAAAAGTAAAGTCATAAATGAGAATTGTATAATATAAGAGATAAACCAAACAGAGAAATAAGACTCAAATAAATTAAAACAAAAAAAATGGAAGTAGATATGAGAGCTTAAATGGTGAAGATAAACAGTGCATGGTGTGCTTAATGCATGAAAATGGGAAGTGAAATATACATTCAAAGCATTTTTTTTATTTAAATACTTACCTGACCTTGCAATGCTGTCTTCATGACCCAATTTAAACCAGGTGCTCAACTGGAATTGCACACACGTATTCTATAGCGAGGTTGGAATAGAACATTCCAGTTTCCCTAATTGTCCCATCTTTCCGATTGTGTCACTAAAAATGACGATACTGCACTTACCATTTATAAATTAAAATTAAATAAAAACTTGCAATTTAATAAAATGTCGAGGGGTATTCGTCACGACAATAGATTTTCGAAATCAAAAAATATTTAAATCACGTTTACATTTAAATAATTTAAAAATATTTAACATTAATCTAACTTTACAGTTTATACGTTTAGTTTGTTTTCATTTGTGTTCTGTTTCTTTTTAAATAAATTAATGTACAACATAAAAAACGACATATTCGTACAAGCTAGCTGTAGATGTCGGGAGCTCGACGTAAATGCAGAGTGATCCCCACACGCCCTCACCCCAACTAAGGTTTATCGATTTCATTGCACGACCCGCCATTTTAGATCCGCCATGTGTCGTTGACACCGACTAGGCATAGTTTCGTGCATCGAGAAATGAATACTCCATTCCATTTACGTACGCATGTTCCCAACTATGTAGCTAACTATAATAACAATTGTTTTAATTCATATGTCATTTTATTATTACGACATTCATCCATATTTGAATGAGCGATAAATTATACACATATACACAACATCTGCATGCACAGTGCACAAAATTAGCATGACACGTGCACGAAATCAATATTAGTCAATTTATTGTTTACATTATTATATTTTAAATTAATATACCAAAATGGCGGAGCAATTTAATAGAGCACTCGGTTCATAAGTACGGGATTATTATATATACGTAATTATATATACATAAAAAGAGGATCATAAGGTAACAGAGGCAATTTATTATATACCTATTTTAGTTTCTGGACATATAAACAAGTACATAGACTTACACTTGTATACATGCATAATAACGAACATTACATACATGTATATACAAATGTACATTTTACATACATAATCGTATGTATCTACACAGCTCTGTGTATATACATGCAGTTGTACATATACATATTTGATACTATCGCACGCGGATTCAGACATACTAAGTATTATGAAAAAATATTCTTACTGACGTTATAAACTTTCGGTTACAATGAATGATGAGATGTGACGTAAGTTGAGGTCAGGCTGCCGCAATCTTAATCAATAAGTCAACCAAGAACAATACAAATGAATACGTACCTCTGAGCCGCTTCGAGGCAACGAGACGCGCGTCCGGGTAGTGGCTGGCGATCGTGATATAAGGCATTCATTACACAGTTTAATAGAATAGACTTTGGGGCGTACTTCTCTTTGAGAGCGAGTTTTCCATTACGCTACACCGCTTCGCCGCGGCGAATGGAAGCGAGTGACAGCAGTCTTACTAACACCGCACTATATATACTTATATACGTATAGTAACTTTGCTGACGCTAGCGTAAAAGGGGCGCGTACAAACATACTATCAGTGCTGCCATATAGCTTTTTTAAGCTCCCCATTGTTGTATACGGAGAGCGAATAGGATTCGACAACAGCTACATGTGGAGAAAAAAAAATCATTTTGAATAAGTGCCGTAGCGTTATTTCTAAGAATATTCTAGGCATTGGCCGAATTCACGATATAGGTTCATAAAATATATATATTTACTCCGTCTACTTCACCCATAATGTGATATTCACAATTAAACTTGCATGCTTTTATGTTCAAATACTGCCTGGATGAAAAATATATACTTAAATGTAATTTTATTTTTTTTTCAACGATGCCCAGACAACGGCCACCTATGACGACCTACCTACATGTACCATATTCGTAAATCTGGATCACATATTCCAAAACACAATCCCATCAACGTTATGTTAGTTCACAAATATTATATGCAATAATAAAGAACCTTTTTTTTCACATTTAAGACTAGATTATAATACATATTGTTTCAATATAATTTAATTCAGGTCCCTACTTATTCCGCAAATTTTTTATTTTTAAACTGTTAAAATATAGTAATAACGAAGAAAATATAACCAAATTTTTAAGCTTTTAAATTTCTGTTTCTTGGTACACCAATACCTATACCTAATTTGCGACCCGCCAAGGCTTCGCACGTATTTATAATATATTAATATGGAAATAAGGAGAAATATGTCTTAATGTGAATTCCACACAAATGTACATACAATCTAAAATTAATTAACAAATTAAGAAACATAATGTAACGTCACCTCTGCATATACCTAAAGGGGAAGGTAGAGGAGCATAGTGCACTACCGTGTTTTACCAGTTAGGTTTAAATCCCACCATGGAATAGAGAATGAAACTATTGCTATATTCTGCGAAAAAATCCAAACTTCAAGCTACTGTTGCGAATTCCAAGTTAGAAAAACCCAACAGGAAGAAACGAGTTACATAATAAATATTTTTTCACTGAAATATACATCTATATCTTCTGAACGACTGAATTCAAATCCCAGGTGGGGTACTATTGGACTTCTCTTACTTAGAATGTCTAGTAGTGGCACGGAGTGTGGATTTTTGCCCGGTATATGGTTTACCCCCTACTCCATGGTGGGACATAAACGTAACTGGTAACACAGTGATGTGTACTTGCTCTTTCCGACCTCTTCGGAGAATTTCCCCGAAGACATATCTATATCTCGGCACGGGGCTCCTTACTTCGTTAAAATTAATTTGTATTTTATGTTAGAATGTAACTCTGCTTCAAGTGACAGTCGTTCCTGTTTTATACTGTTTCTCAAAGAATTTTTAACTTAGAAAAAATTCTTACTGCGGTAGATGTATTTATAGGCAAATAACTCAAAATGGTAGTATGTAGTATTGAGTGTTATGTGTTGTTTTTCTCTATTATTTCGGATTTAGGCAAAATTGTGGGAGTATTCTGCTCTCCTCTGCCTACTTCTTCGGGGATAACAGGCGTGATGTTACTTTTTTTACGTTAGGCATAATTGTTTCCCATTTTTTATAGCAATTTTCTGTAAAAATCGCAGTCTACAAACAACTACGTTCTGATTCGAGTGTAAAATGGTCATCGAGTATACAAGTGTCGGTAAAAATGGGTACATAGTAGAGACTTTCGAAGTAGAATAGTGGTTATTTACTTTAAATATGATTCTCTGTAATGAATGAATATAATAAAATATTACAGTTACCTACATATTAAAAATTATAATTTTGTTTCTTTAAGAAACATACATTTAATAATTGCGTTCATAATATACTTATGATTTTATATAGTATTCCGTCAATCTGATGGTTGCGATCTTCGAAAGTAGTTAAGTCAAAATCCCCCGCGAAGCCCTGTATGGCCCCTTTTAGTGTGAGGCCGCGCTCGAGGCTCCCCTTCGCCTATGCGTAGCTACGATACTGTCTGTAATAAACATAAAACAATTGTCGTTAGTTTGCTTTTTAAAATAGACACGTAATGTTATTAGAAGTTTTTATGCAAACTTTTTTTAAAACCTTCAAATCAATAATACATTGTCGTAATATATACTGACCGCCAAAAAAATTGACCCACCCGTAATTTTTTACTAACAAAGTTGTTATCTTAAGTATGCGACGATATAGGTGGGTTATTTTGCTTAAGCAGTATAAATTAACATCTATGTATATCTTAACACTTCATATTGTTTTAGACGAATAGATAAGCTCTTCTGCGTATTTGTAACATTTTAAAAGCACTGATACGAAACTTTTTATTTATGCATAACATACATACATATCGTTATGCCAGGTGCCTTGCGGGTTAGACAGACAGCACAGAGTGCCAAATATCTCTATTCTTGCACACCCGTCATGCCTCTTCCACATTCATCACTCTCTTCATACACGCACGCCGGTTTCGGAGACTTCTAACGTCCCCATCAGATAAAACCATATTTATTTGGTCCAGATAGGTGAGTCTTGGCCTCACTCGGCACCTGCGTCCATTAACTTTCGCATTGTATATCTGTTTCCTCATTCTTTCATCAGACATTCACTCAACATGTCCGGACCATCGGGTCACGCCCTTTTTCATTTTTACACCGATACTTTCTTTCATACAAAGCATCTTCCTTACATCTGAATTGCGAATATGGTCGTCGTGTGTTAAGCCACATACGTGGCATAACGACCTCATCTCGACCACGTTTATTCTACTTTCATCTATTTCTTACATTCCCAGCTCTCGCTTCCATAAAATAGCGTTGAAGTAAGCACAGAGTTGTGTAAAGCCAACCGAGCCCACCGATTCAGACTTTGACAACTCAACAGATTACTCAACGCTCAATTCACAATATTTCCTCCACTCACTCGTCTCCTTACGTGTGTCTGCCATAAACCATATGTATGGATAATATATGGTTTTGAATATTTTGAACTTTTAACTCGCAACCATCTCGGTTCTGTGCATTTGTTGATTTAGTCATATAAAACTTTATTAGAGCAATCATTTACATATTTTTAGCCATAAAATATGGATAGTACTGAAGCAGAAGCTGCTGAAGTTGTAGCTCTTATTCGTGAGGGGTTCAGTCAGAAAAATATGGCAAGAAGACTAAATTTGTGTCGTACAGCAGTGTGAAGAGTTTATAAACGGTATTTAGAGACAAGGGACACCAGAATCTAGAAGAGGACGTGTCACAAACCCGACAGATGACCGTTTTATTGCTTTGACGTCTTTGCAAAATTTGCATCTTTCTACTGTTGATGTTCAAGGTAGGCTAAGAAAAATTCATTAACTGTCTGTAAGAAGAAGACTTCGAGAGCAAAACCTCAATTCAAACAAGCCAGCAACGGGACCAAAACTCACTATATCTCATCG
>DWTO01005027.1:0-11041 GCA_018244755.1 Jemadia pseudognetus
TTGTAGGCTTCTGACTCCCCCATCAGCCAGTATCTGGCCTATTTGATCAAGATAGGTGAGTCTTGGCCTACCTCGGCCTTGCCTTGTTTCAATCACCTTTTCAATTACTTGGAAGTAGGTGTATCTTCAGAGTTGAGTTCCCTGTTATTTTTATCATTACAAATTGTCCATTGACCTTCAATTTTCTTTAAATGTACTATGTTTCTCCGTAAAATCTGTCCTGTTGAATCATTCCTTATTTCAATATCTCTTCCATTGCTCTTTTCTACTGTATGAGGAGACGGGTCATAATTCAAGCTTAACTTGTTAGCCTTCACTATATTTCTTAAATATACTTTATCACCAGGTACCAAATCACATAATTTTGCTTTTCGCTTCTTATCTGTATATTCTTTTCCTAACTGTTTCTTTTCCCTGTCTCTGTCTCTCACTTCTTCATCTTCTAGTTGGCGATTGATGTCATTGACCATTGGAATTTTGTCGCGAAATTTCCTTTTGAAAAATAATTCTGCCGGAGGTTTACCCGTCACGCTATGTGGTGTACTGTTGTACATCATTAAGTATTCTTCCAAGCTCTGTTTCCAACTACTCTTATCAGCTTGGCTGATTTTTAAGCGTTTCAATATATCTCTGTTTTGGCGCTCCACTTCACCATTCTGCTGTGGCCAATACGGTACCGTATTAAATAAAGATATGTTTCTTTATTTACAAAATCGCTTAAATTCTACACTACAAAATTGTTTGCCATTATCAGCCGTTATTGTAGATGGATTTCCAAGACGACTGAATATTTCTTTAAGTATTTCGATGATCTCCACACTAGAAATGTTTCGAGTTACCTTCACTTCTTTATACCGACTGAAGTAATCAACCACAACCATAATAAATTCTCCATTCGGGAGGGGACCCATCAAATCGATAGCTACTTCTACCCAAGGTTCATTTGGCAAGTCTCTTCTCTTAAGAGGATTTGGTGGATTTGGAACTGACACTAGTGTACATCCTTTGCAAGACTTTACCGAAGATTCAACATCTTTGTCATACTTTGGCCACCACACTTTAGTTCTCAGTCTCGCTTTCATTAGGACCATACCAGGATGGCCCTCGTGAGCTGCTTTTAAAACCCGATTTCGTAGTTCACTCGGAATCACTATTCTAGTTCCCCTCAATAGAATCCCTTCATAGAAGCATAATTCGTTTTCGACTAACTTATAGTTTTTTACGTCGCCATCCCATTTCTTATTATATATACCTTCTTTAACCTTTATAATCTCTTGGTCTTTTCTTGAATATGTGATAATTTCTTCCCATGTCACTGCAGTAGGCTTAGCTTCTTCTACAATTCCATGTATATGTTCTTCGATCGCTTTTTCTGGCACATTCTCCAAGTGGCATAACCTAGATAAGCAATCTGCAATATTTTCTCTGCCTGGTTTATAGACGACTTTGAATTCATATGCCTGGAGTCGTAAAACCCATCGTTCTATTCTGGCACATGGCTTGGACCTAGGTCCAAATATAACCTCGAGTGGCTTATGGTCAGTTACCAATTCGAATTGCTTTCCATACAAAAAAATGTGAAAGTGCTCCACAGCCCACACTAAAGCCAGAGCTTCTTTCTCCGTTTGGCAATAACATCGTTCACACTCGGTTAATGTCTTATGACCATAGGCAATGACGCGTGGCCCTTTCTGGTCTATCTGTGTCAAGACCCCACCTAATGCTACTGGACTGGCATCGGCTATCACCACTGTCCGGTCCTTCACATCATAATACCCTAGGGTGGGTATGGTAGATAACGCGTACCTCAGCTCGTTAAATGCGGAGTTCTGTTTGGATCGCCAGTGTTTACCAATCTCCGACCCTATTCCTTGTTTGTTCCGAATTAGCTCTTTAAGAGGTTCCGTTTTGGTCGCTAAATTAGGAATCCATTTTCCAATGAAGTTTATAAGACCCAGGAAGCTCTAAAGTTCACCTATGTTCATAAGTGGTCGAAATCCCTGAATACTTGATACATATTTCTCTAATGGTTTAACTCCCCTTTCTGAAAATTCATGTCCCAGAAATTGTATCTCCCTCTTTTGGAATAAGCATTTATCTTCTCTTAATACCACATTATTCTCTCTTAAAGTCTCAATTACTCTTTTTAATCTTCGGTCATGTTCTTCTTTATCTTTCCCATGTACCAAAATGTCGTCAATGAAATTAAATTTTCCCTCACATCCTAAAAGAATTCGCTCTAACGTCTTTTGAAAGATTTTCGGAGCGCAAGTTATTCCAAACATTAAACGTTTGTATCTATAAAGCCCTTTACTCGTTATAAATGTAGTAATAAAGCGTGAATTTGAGTGTAACACAATCTGGTGGAATGCATCCTTAATATTTAATTTACTGAAGAATTTAGCGCTTCTAATTTTCGGTAACAGTTTATCCATCGTTGGTAATGGATAGTTCTCCCGCAAAATAGCTCTATTAGCTCTCCTCATGTCCACGCATATGCGAACTTCTCCATTATCTTTTAATATGGGCACTATTGGGGATACCCACTTTGACATTTGGTAGTTTCATTTTGACGTACAAAAAGTGTTCTATTGAACCAATTTTGAATAAATGAAATTTGAATTTTGAATTTGAATTTTGACGAATCTTGAACTTCCTCGATAATATCTTTGTCTATTAGCTCGTTGATTTTATGGTTTACTTTCTCTTCAAGAGGTATGGGGATTCTTCGATATGGCTGCGAAACTGGTTGTACGTTATGATCTAAAGCTATTTAAATTTCTACATTTTTAATCTTTGGACATCGTATTTTGGTTTCCAGTAGATTCGTTTCAATTCCAATCCTGAGTATTCCCATATTCGTAGCTGTTTGTTTCCCTAGTAGATTTCTGGTTCCGTCTTCTATTATATAGAAAGTTGCACTCTCTGACTCATTACCTATTCTAACATCCGCCTCAAATGCTCCAATTACTTTTAAGGGTTTATTGCATCCATATCCATAAAATGTTTTATTCGCGTTTTTTGTCTGATTTCTTATCTTTATTCTATTGTCTTTCATCTCTCGCCATGTTTCGTCTGTGATTAAGTTGCATTTACATCCAGAGTCCACTAACATGTTGACTTTCACACCTCCTATTTCACATTCTAATTCCCCGTCCTCATCTATCCTAAATACATAGTGTATATCCTCATCTTTGTTTGTTTCTTTCATTTCTTCTCTTCGATTAGTTGGTTTCAATCTCTTATTATCCGTGTTATTGTTATCCCTTTCCCGCTTTCTTTTCATTGGCAGTCTGGTTCTACAGAATTGTCTAAAATGCCCCATTAGACCACATTTCAAACATTCCCTATCTTTAGCTGGACACTTGTTGTCTTGAGAATTATGATTTTTGCTCCCACACCTACCACAGACAGATTTATTAAAACGTTTTCTATAATCGTTCCTATCTCTTGTTGAATTGGAATCCACCTTATTTACATCTAGGCTTCTACTTGTGCTTGTACCTTCACCAAAATCCTCCATCTGTCGATTTACTGCTTCAAGAGCATTCGCCTCGGCTATTATATCATCTAATGTCATAGAATCTCCAGTTTGCAATATTTTTTTCCTTAATCCTATTAATGAACATTTTTCAGTTATTTGATCTATAATTTGGTCATTTTTGTCTTTAAATTGACATTTATCAGCTTGTTGTCTTAGACCAGTGGTTCCCAACCAGTGGTCCGTGGATCACCAGTGGTCCGCAGAAGCCAAAATATGGTCCGCGAGTGATTTTAAATTTAGCGAGCGATGAGCTGTTGGTCGGCGTGCAGTGAGTGAGAAGAGCGCAAGTGGTGGGGGTGGTGCGCGGTGCCGCGCCATCGCAGGCTCGGTTTTACTCGGAGAATGAAGACAATTGTTATTAAACGTGTATCGTGTACAAATTACTTACACTTTGTGCTGTCATTTGTATTTGAGTTCAGTATTTATATTTAACTGTGCGAGGAAGTGATTCGTTCATTACTGACCGTTGTTCTGAACTTTATTTCTTGAATTTATTCGCAAATAATATAGGTAAGTGATCATATTGTTTTGATAAACCCTTTCCGTAGTTATTAAAAATGATTGTTTTCGGGTCATCATTAAGTAGACATTTTCAATGCGTCTATTTCTGTTTGTCTTTTGGCGGTATCGTAGTAACTATGGCAAAGTAGTACTCGTAAATAGATATTATCGTCGTTTAAGTTCTAACACTGCGGATGTCAAAATACGCAACTCTTCAGAAGATCAAACTGTTTAATTTCACAATAACCAACTTTATATTATTATTATTATTCTAATTTTATTAATTATTGTTTTGTTTTCGTATTGTATTCGTATTTGATTGGTCCAGTGATGTATCTTTCTATTCCCTATCGAATGATATACCTATTCTACACCTTGGCCAAAAGTTTGGAGCACCCCATATGTTTTGCAGGTGCGCAACATTTGCAATAGTTAACAATACCTTTTGTTTAAATATGAATTAGGCGGTATTTAAGAGGGATTTAAAACAATAGCGTACCTAGTTAGGACCAATAAAACATCTGTTGCAAAGCATGGTATCCCTTTTGTAATTTTCAATATTTATTTCAGTTCACTATTTCGTATCGTTGTGTACACATACCGTGATCTAACGCATTTCTTGAATTTTTTCGTGTTGAGTGGCATTAATTTTCTTACAAAATGTTTAAAAAGCACGAACTGTCTCTTGAAAAACGGGTGAAAATTCAACTTTTACATGAACAATGGAAATCCCAAGTATATTTATGCAGAACTGTTAAGTGTTCACGCCGAGCGGTCCAACTTGCAATTGAGCGATTCGCCGCTACCGGTACGCATGGGGATAGGCCTAGAACTGGGCGCAAACGTATCATCAGTAACCGGGAAGATCGGAAATTAGTGAGAGAGTCCTTAAAAAATAAGAAAAAAACGTCTTCCGAGCTCGCTGCTGAGTTATCATCAGAGAGTAACAAAACAATTTCTGCCAGAACGACGTGTTTTGGTCAATAAATTACTTCCGCGGTGTTAGAACTTAAGCGACGATATATTGTTTGTAAACTAAAACTACTTTGGATATTATTTCAAAAATATTTTTTTTTAATTATGCTAGCTGACACGACCATATTATAATACCCAAACTTACGCTTTTAATTTCTTGGTTTGTATTGGATTTAATTTTTTGTATCTCATTTTCAGAACATGGCACCTAAGAGAAAATATGACAATAGTTATATAAAATTTGGATTTACCTCAATCGAAAGTAACGGAGAGATAAAACCACAGTGCGTTATATGCGCAACCGTTCTCGCAAATGATGCGTTGAAACCAGCGAAATTAAAACGCCACTTGGAAACGGTACATCCAAATTTGTCTAGCCGTCCGCTAGAATTTTTTGAAGGAAAATTAGAGAACCTAAAAAAAATGAAACTCGGGTGTAGTGGTACGAGATTTGCAACATCGGAAAAATCATTAGTAGCATCATTTGAGATTTCTAAATTAATAGCCCAATCTAAAAAACCTCACACAATCGGAGAAACACTCGTAAAACCATGTTTGATCAAAGCTGTCGAAGAAGTTTTGGGATTAGAGGCAAAGAAAAAAATACAAGATATACCTCTGTCCAATAACACGGTCAAAGTTCGAATTGAACTTATGTCAAATGACATAGAGGAGCAACTTGTTTCAAAAATCAAAAAGTCGCCATTTTTCGCTTTGCAGTGTGATGAATCGACCGACATTTCGAATTGTTGTCAACTACTTGTATTTGTTCGCTTTTTAGACGACAACTTAATTAAAGAGGAATTATTGATTTCACGTGAACTGGAAACAACATCAAAAGGAATCGACGTCATGAACTCAATATCGGAATATTTTGAGAAACATAATCTTATGTGGAGTAAACTCGTTGCCCTCTGTACTGATGGTGCTCCGGCAATGTTGGGATCACGTTCTGGGCTGGCGACGTTGGTAAAACAGAAAAATCCTAAGGTTATAACTACGCACTGTATCATACATCGCCAGGCGTTAGCTTCTAAGACTCTTCCTGGATGCCTTAACGATACACTGCAAATGGCCATAAAAGTTGTAAATGTTATCAAAGGCAGCGCCTTAAATACACGTCTTTTTAAAAAAATGTGCACTGAAATGGACTCTGATTATGAGGCACTTCTCTTTCACACAGAAGTTCGATGGCTATCGAAAGGTAATATGTTGGGAAGATTATTTGAACTGAGAGCAGAGGTTGAGATTTTCCTAGTTGATAAAAAAATTAATGATTTGTTGAAACAGTTCACTAATACGGAATGTCACATGGAATTGGCTTATCTTGTGGATATTTTCTCACACTTAAATAAATTGAATATGCAACTGCAAGGTTCCGGAAATAAACAATTAGAAAACGTTGCAAATATATTCATTTTTGAAGATAAACTTCGCGCTTTTGTTTGCAAACTTCAGTTATGGTTACGTAAAATTGAAGAAAATAATTATTCTGCGTTTGCGACGTTAAAAACTCTTGTGGAAAACAAAAAGTATGACCTTAGTAAAACAAATATACAAGAAAACATCAAAACTCATTTAGAAATGTTGATTGATGAATTTAATCGTTACTTCCCTGAATATACCGAGGAAGCTAAAGTTGATCAGAAACTGATTCGTAACCCTTTTAACACGGATGCTGGTGAAGTTACTGAAGGAATCCAGGAAGAACTCATTGAATAGCAAAATGACAGAAACTGTAAGGATGCTTTCGAATCGAACTCACTTGAGTCGTTTTGGTGTAAAAAAGCAATTTCTTATTCTAAACTTCGAGAAATCGCATTGCGCTATTTTATGGTTTTCTCAACAACGTATTTATGTGAACAAGGATTTTCGGCTTTGTTGGTAATTAAAAACAAGGCGAGAAATCGTTTGAAAGTGAGTGATGATTTGCGTGTTGCTTTGAGTAACAATATTAGTCCTAGGATAGCCGAACTCGTGAAGAAAATGCAAGCTCAGAAATCACATTAATACAAAATTACAGATGTTTTGCCTAAAATATTATTATTTCTTTTTATGTAAGTTCCTATTGAGTTTTTGATTAAAGATTCAGTTTGATTATCATAGTTTATTTTTATTATACGTACATAAGGGTCCCTGCTAACAAGAATGATATAAAAGTGGTCCCTGACCAAGAAAAGGTTGGGAACCCCTGTCTTAGACGAACTAAAAATTTCTCAAATTTTTCATTAAGTTCTTGTTTAATCAATCGATCTTGTCGATAATGTCGTTCATAAACTTTACTCTGTTTTGGTGTGAAGTAAGCATCAAGTTTATCTAACGCAATTTGAAAGACATCTACTCCATCCGTAGCAGATACATTGGCATCGGGAATATTGTAAAATATTTCTTGTAAATCTAACCCGCCGAAACGCAATAAGCTTGCCCTTTTCTTCTCACTTTTATCAATACCAGAAGCCTCGAGATAAATAGAGAGGGCCCGTTTCCAACGTTCCCATCTGATTCCAACCGAAGAAGGTTCGCCTTCGCAAACTTCTCAAGACTGAGTTGTGACATTGTGGTGCTTACCTGGAATTAACCAGTTTACTGTCAATTCGATATCAATTTAATAATCAGAAAATTCTGCTCAGTATTGTCACGTCAATTGAATGACCAACAGTGCTGTTGAGGGTTATACCACCACCCTGGACCATTATCACCCGGTGTCAATTTAATGACCAGCATTGCTGCTTCCACGTCATCATAGTGGTATTATTATCAATGTAATGATCAGAATTATTATATATACTGCCACACAGCAAATAACTTGGCATTATGTATTTTATGTCAATTAAATGACCAGGCACTACGCCTGCTTGCGTGAATTTAAGGTGGGTCATTATGAGTGTGTGTGTGTACCTATTTATTTACGCTATACTTCGAATTTTAAATATTCGACAATAAACACCAAAATTTATCTCCCCGGCACATCACTACCCATTTCTTTTAAAATTCCAATAAAATAAGTAATATATTTTGTATAGTTAAGTATTCTTTATTTTCATATTTAAGTATGAATTTGTATAATCAAAATAACAACACTAATTGTAAGAACTGTGCTGACTCATCTAAATGTAAATACTAGATTGACAATTGAGCCCTTTTATTTACAAAATTGGCCATGTTAAAACGCTCAAAGTAACAAATATATTTATTGCGTCTCGAAAGGCAAAACCATAAGGTATGATTTAAACAACAAATATGAACATTTTATCTTCATGCATGCTTGAGTGCATGCATGCAGAGCATGAGTGCTTATCTGTGCTATTCTCTTGCCGTCGTGCGTAATGACTCATAGTTCGTTGCAACGTAAACAAGCCAAAACTTTTCACTGTTAATTTGATTTAACTTTGAACATTACATTTTTTACTTACAGTTATCGTTTTAACCTCGGCGCCAAAATGTAGTATATCCGTGTATGTCACTTATTTGGCTCGCCTACGCACTACCACGTGCTTCTGGGCCGGCGGTCTGACACTCACTGCCCCCACTCCACCAGCACATTGTGACATATGCGCTCGAGACAAATCTAATGTACATCTACATACACTACACTTACACAATGAGTTCAACCGATAATTTTATACCACCTACTTTTAGATTCTCTCGAAAACGAATACAAGAATATTTATTAAACAATTCACCTGAAGGAAGTATTGAAATGGTTTCCGATTCTGGCTTTATAAATACTGACCTGTTTATAAACTGCCTGCGCCATTTCAAAGATAATGTTGAGCCAACGAAAGATAGTGTCTACGATACTGTTTAGCTCATTTTGGACAACCACTCCAGTCACATCTGCTTGGCTGCAGTTAATTTCTGTTGTGACAATGATATTCACATGTTGACACATAATTCTCATAAGATCCAACCCTTAAATCGTGGCTTCTTTGGACCTTTGAAAATCAAATTCGCCTATGAACCTTCTCTAATCACTACTAATTATACCGTAACTTCGATTCGCGATTTGGCAGTAGTGTTCGACTCCAAATTAGTGTCGACGACCATATTAATGCTATTGTTAATAAAACCTTGTATTGGATATATCTTACGAATGCCTGCGGACTTTAACTCACCAAACTACATATAAAAAGCGATGTCAAAAATTTCATTTAATACCACTGCATGAGAGAAGGCATATAGCTGACCTTGTATATGTGGTTAAGGTAGCTAACAGTCAGGTTGACAGTTCAGATATTGTACATACTATCGGTCTTCCATATTCATTTCATAGAAGACCAATAAAAATCCTTATTTATTGTTCCAAAACTTATGTGTAACGCTGAGCAAACTTCAAAAGTATCATGTACATATACATATGTGTCGTATAGAACCGAAACCCGCCAGGGCTACTTTTTACAAAAAATGAGATATTATACTCTATGGATTCGGCTTTTTTGGTTCTATGATACTAACCAACAATTTTAAATCAAACTCAGTTAGGTTCAGAGTAAATTATCTTCAAATCTTCCGTATTATTTCAAAACCCGTCAGATTCTTAACAACTCGCTATCCAATGACGCTAAGTCCAGTTTGACCAATTAGATTGCTGCATTTTGACACGTAAGTGTCATGGCGTAATTGTTTTAGTTATGGCGGCTGTCGTTGTTGGTAACGTTTTTGTGTCCAGTTTTTTTTGTGATTGTATACTAAAATAATGTCGAATTTAAAAACAAATATAGAACCGTACCTCCTGAACATGCGAAAAAGCGAGCCATTAATAATAATAATTGGAAGAAGAAGAAACAACGACGTGAACGGTGAGTCAAATTTTCATAAGTTTTTCTATACAGGTTAATGTTTTAATATTTATAATGGATAAATATAAGCCACAAGAACGAGCAAAAATAGTGACAATATTTATTGGAAATAATCGTTCCATTATTGCCACTCAGCGGAAATTGCGTCAAAAATATCCTAATCGTCCGTCGTTGCTTCACAAAACCACAATTTATCGTTTATATGCGAATTTTCAACGGTACGACAGCAGACGTCTCGTAATGCTGAAAATGTGGCTCTGGTGCGCGATTAGAAGAAAGAAAATAACTTTATTCACATAAATAGTGTTGCGGTCTCCAGATCGGAGACGTGGTTCCCAGTTACACATTTCTGCACGCAGTGTAAGGCGAATTTTGAAAACTGAGTTGAAAATATTCCCGTACAAAATTCAATTAGTCCAAAAATTGTTACCGAGAGATCCTGATCAACGAGTTGAGTACAGTAATGCAATCCTAAGGCTGTCTGGTAAAATTGAAGATTTTTGTCTAAATTGAGTTATTAAGCCCAATATAAGTGGCCACGTCAATAAACAGACAAAATACTTCTAACACGCGGATGAAATCGCGGGTAAAAGCTAGTGAAAAAATAAACAAATGTCAAGATGGTATCCTCTTTAGAGGATGATAAAACTTATAATAATAACAATACAAAGGAACAAAATCAAACAGAGAATAATTATCAAAAACGGCAGAAAAGTAGGAGAGTAGTATTAGTAGAAGAAAAGTAAATGCGTCTTAATATCGGTACGGCTGGTTCGAAGCGCTTGCACATCGAATGCGGTGCGCTTCGAATAAATTCGATGATGAAGATAGCGTACCAAACCATTTTTCGATTTAGTCGCTAATGTGCTTTGATACATTTTTGACATTTATTTGTATGCGATTTTTAAATACTCTAAAACGTTCAACTAAAACATCATGTTATGGCGTATGTAACAACATCTTATATATAAAATTCTCGTGTCACAATGTTAGTCTCCATACTCCTCCGAAACGGCTTGACCGATTCCTCTGAAATTTGGTAAGCATATTGGGTAGGTCTGAGAATCGGCTAACATCTATTTTTCACACCCCTAAATAATAAGGGTGGTCCACCCCTCAATTTTTTTTTTCATTTTTTTGACAAATTTTTTTTTTATTTTTTTATGATACGATATTCAAAAATACATACAACCCTAAGTTTTTGCCCTTCTATCACCAACCC
>DWTO01005028.1:0-11041 GCA_018244755.1 Jemadia pseudognetus
ATTTACTTATATTTATACTTATATTATTTATATTATATTATTTACATATACGTTCTTATATTATTGTAGTTATAAAACGAATTCTATATATTAGCTTTACAACTATCCAATTTTTTCAATCTACAGATTAAAGGACCTAGACAGATCATACAATTTATGTATTTTTTCTGTTACAAATTTCATTTGTTTTCTCCAACGAATCTCCAGTATTCCAACGAATCATGCCTTAATGAGAATCATTTCAATTAAAAATTAAAATGAGATTTCTGGCATACAAAAATAACTCAAACAGGCTTAAACTGTTTTACTGTTTGAAAGTGAATTGTAATAATATCGTTCAGGCATGGGAAAGTTCGCAGCTACTTTAAGTCGCACCGCGATTGTAAAACAAGTATTAACTTAGTCTAAATACAAATAAATAAAAAGTAATAAAAACCTAATTCAGTAGCAACGATACCTCGCAACACATTAGAAAATCCTCTGGTGTTGCATGTGTCCTTGGGTAAAGGTCAATGTCATTTACCTACACATCCGTCTGTCTAATTGTCAAATTTTGGACAAGACATTAACTTGATACATATTATGTATGAGCTTCTCATTGGTAACCGCTTTAGTATACAATTAGGTACATCATAAAAATACTTCATTATCATGTCGAAATATTTTTTGCTTTTATCGCTTACACTAAGGTACTAGACTTGAGAAGGTTTATAGTAAGAGTTCTTGACCTTTTAAAAGTTCAAATATTTTAAAATTTTACAGGAACTTTAATCACAATTGTTATTTCTTTAAAGAATTCACGATTCGAATTTGCATTTTTGTACTAGCGAGAATTTTATTTAGGTAATGTTCAAGACGGAGCTTAATAAGAGGAGGGAAATTTTTAAAACTGCTAATCAAATAAATCACATTAATATATTCCTTTTTAATCCGTTAATATAATACAAGCTTCTTATGGCCTTATCTTATCTTATGACTTACCACCTATTCCATAGTGGGACGTAAACTTAACTGGTGAATTGTGGAAGTGTTCTGCACTCCTCTGCCTACCTCTTCGGCGATAACAGGCGTGATGTTACGTTTATTAGTGTACCTTCATTTAGTATTAAAAAAATCTCTTCATCAAAATGCTGTTTTGTTTATAGAGAAGAAAAATATTTTCATGAACATTAAATTGTTTATCACTGAATTAAAATAAGTTTGAAAGCCAAGACGCTTACCAGGCTGTCATAAAGGTGAACATGTTTACGCGCTCGTCAGCAAATCCTCAGCCGTGAGCTACAGATTGTCGTCGCCCCCGCGGCTACGTAGTGTTATGAAACTTGGTCCCAGGTACGTACAATACAAACAATTCGTTCGCGGAATATACATCTTTATCTCATACATTAAAATAAACGTTCCTCGTATTTTTTAAATCTGTTTACACGAGCTGATAAGTACATGATCATTTTGTCGTTCCTAGAATATCTTTTATGTTGAGATGTAAATAAGTACTAATATCTTTGAAAATATGTAATACTTAGGCTACATTACGAATGGAAATGTTAACAGATTCAAATCACTGATAAACAAAAAATATAGTATTGACTTTCCTAGCACAATTTTATGTTAAACATTATGTGATAATAGTTTATATACCTACTACTAGAGATAGAATGATTTCTTGTTTTCTTGTCATAATTTTAAATTTAAGGAGAAGCAGATTAAACAGCAACTATTAAAGTGGCATAGAACTTAAACAGAGTACCGCATGTTGGGAGAGCAACGGTGCAAACAATTTGTTCACCGCTTATACACTGTGTAAATATTCTTATCTTCATAATGTAGATAGAGGTATTTTGCTATTTGGATTACCGTTGCTGTTTTGGCGAGTGAGCTTCATTTTCAGAATATTTAATCATAAACAGTTACACCGTATTATGCAGTACATACTAAAATTCTTTCAAGGTATCGTATTTTATTATTCACGTTGTCAAATATCATATAAGGTTTTCTTTTCATATGAAGAATTTACACAACAGCAACTTTTGACATTTATTGGTATTTGAAATGAAAAATAATTGAATGCTGGCAGATTATAAATTATGTATACTAAAAAAAAATTAATAAATTTTGTAATTGTTGTAACAAATTCAGTTTGTGTTCTAGTTACATTTAAATATTAATGAAGCATTTTATTTTATAAAAAAATTTCATTAGTGGTCAAATAATATGTTAAAAATGTTTCAAACTACAAACACAACTTAAGTTCGAACCTACTTAATGGAAGTTAAAACTATGCTTAACTAAATAAAACACTTTACTTAACAATTACTGAATACCTCTATATATACAAAACTGTGTGGAAAATACAGCAGGATGCTTTTTAGTATTTACTATCCTCTTAAATACCATTAACGTTAAATTTAAAAGGGCGATGCGCGTTCGAACACGTTTTGTTGGACGTCGATGACATTGACAAATATTCAATCTATGTTAAAAGTGTTTTAACAAAATGCTGCCGTTAAAAGCGTGTACAACGTGATAGTGACATCGATTACTCGTTATAAAATGTTGGAATATGCAAGAAATAATTCCGTATTACTAGTACGAAGAAGATAATTTAGTTATAATAATAAAGATAGAATATGTAGATCATAATATCAGCCGTTTCATCCTTCCACTGTTCCAAGATTCGCCATTCAGAATAAATAGGACTACCCACGTAGCATGTTACGTAGGTTAGGCGTAGTGCGTGTTGGCAGACTTCACATGTCACAGATGACATTATGAAGAAAAGTAATATTATGTATGTACAAGTAAGCTTATAATGTTTCCCATTATAGTTGCAGCAAGTGGCATTTAATCGTAAATTCTCCTCCTCCTCCTGAAAGACTCCTGAAAGGGGATAGTTTTTAAGGATTATAGCAAGTTGTAGAGAAGCGTTAGTCGACGCAGAAGAAATCCATTCTAATACGGAAGATTTTACAGAACAATATTAATTATCACTTTCATTGTTGGGAAAACATTTTAATCAGTAACCGTAACCAAAGAGCGGTACTTATAGATTAAAGTATGAGTGTTGAGTGCTTTATGTTTAACATGTACAGATGTAAAACAATTTCTACTGTGGTAAAGGTGCGTTCCTGATTTCAGTATGATATCATTATCATTAGCGGATCATTACGAGGAAGTACGCCGCAAGGAACCTGGCGTGAGGATATGTATGTATGTATGTATGTATGAGGAAGTTGGCTACAGGCTGACAACACACTAATTTACATAGCCAAGTCAATATGTACGCATCCATCACTAAACTATCAATTAAAATATATTTTATCAGAAATTTCCTTCATATCTCTTACCTGTAACATTTTACTGACTAATCAGTTAAATTAAAGCACGCTACGGTTGTACAAAAAGCCATAAATACAAAGTTACCTTATATACAATTATTTAAGATCATTATGTCTCTCCCTAAAGAGCCGTAATGACCATCTCGACTCAATTATTACCAGCCATGCCGTAAAGCAATTACGGTAATAGTCCACTTAATACAAACGACTCGGTTCACCAAATATTACATGCACAGATATTGGTGGTCCCAATATTTATGTAAATAATTATTTCCCCGTAATTGCAAGACCAAATCGGGTCGTGTTTCAACACTAATGAACTCGAATGTAATAGATATTTTCTGACCTATTATAATACTAAATTGTTAAAATTGTGCCAACATAATGAACAAAGATATTTTCTTTACGAAATAAACACACGTTTTTCCGTTTTAACAATGGAATACTATACTTTGTTTTGTTTGAATTATTGTAAATTAAAACTTTGTTAAAACAAATTGTTGTATGAATGGAATATTACTTAGGTAGTTGAAAAATTTTGTATGTATATTGAAAATATTATATTTCTACAGACTAATAATGATAAAATTTATAGGTAATCATGACGAGAAATAGCGGATTGCTCAAAAAGGGACGATAATTTTAATCGTACAGCCTTTCAAACACGAGGTGGGAGATAAACGGCAAAAATTGGTTTTATTTGCGGAATTGACTATTTCATGTAATCTTATTTTTAAAATGTAATTCTATATTAGAGCAGAATTTCCTTTATAAAATACAATTGGTACAGTAGGGCTACGCCATGGATACGCTGTAGTGAACTACCGGAAAACCATTGATGGTAAGCCCTGTTATTTATAGGAGGTTTAATCACAGAGTTTGTATTAATGAACGGATTTTTATCAGATCTATAAGTCTTTGAAAGGGGTTGAGTCTTTGTTATGACCGTGGAGCACGCCTGTGATAATTGCCAGTGGCTTGTGCGCCGGAAGTAGATAAAATATGTTCACGCACACCTCGATAGGTGAGCGGAACCGTGCGCTAGAGTTGTGTACGTAATCCGTTTTGACCTGCCTCGTTAGTACCTTCTATTATTGTAAATTATATGTTTCAATGTAACATTGTTGGCAGAGCTGTTTAGTAAACTAAAAAGTCTACAGTTAGCTTTTCGATTAGCAGTCACGCTTGGTACCAAGGAGTCAATCAATTATATGTTTATTTAAATTAAAATATTATATTGCGAAGCTTTCGATCTGTTCCAAAAATCTTAATTTAGTAATAGCAGCGCTTAAATTATTATTCACTATCGTAATCAGATTGTTCTGAAAATAATACGAGTACCTTTTGCTTCAGTCATAGTGACTTCAATTTATGTCAGGTCTAATATTTGTAGTGACTACTAAGACGAAGTGAATAATATGCGACTCCGCATCAATGTTAGCGTAAAATATTGTCAAGGATTTGTTGCGCGCCGTGGTTTCACTCCCGTGGCATATATTTTTTATTAGGTTATAAGAGGTAACTCATATTAGCTGGAGTTAACTTTTAACAGTCGCAGTTGTCTTTTATTATCAACCATAATATCAATATTCACAGACTACCTTTGAAAAATGGCGAACTTTAATGCAAACTTTTAATCCCCTTTTGATCCCATAATGAAGGAAATTTAAAAATGACACAAAAATGCTTCTTTCTGATTTTAAACCTTCGTATTAATTCTTATATTCGTAACATAACTGTCAATTTTTCATGCACACTTTCAGCTTTTGTTTTATTACTGGAGAGTTTTAAAGTTGAAAATTTTAAAACTCTCCAGTGGGTGCTTACGTAATTTGCGTTTAAAGTAACTGAGTATACTTTTCAATAAGAGTTCAAGTTTCATTTAATTTTTCTTTTTTTATTTACTGAGTTTAAAATAATCTTAGCATGTATGTATATATGTCGTCAAATTTGATGTTACTAAATGTTCAAAATTATTTTGGAAATATGGCCTTACATGATCAACCAGCAGAACATATTGCATTGGTTCCAGTACTGAGTATGGTTTAATACATCAAACATAATATACCTATGTATAATAGCGGTAACCACGTATGGAAGAAAAGTTGAGAGTACATTTGGAGAACTAAAGTGTGGTAAAGTCGTTAAAAGAATAGTTTTCATTTCTGATGGTAGTGTTCAAAGATAAGGGACAAAACGAGAGGCCGAAGCCATCCTGAACTTGTAAAGACCAGTAGAATAGCTAAAAAGCACATTGGTGCACAAACTTTTGTAAATACTACAAGGTAAGAAGTGTGTGGGCTCAAGTTGCAAGCGTAGTTTGTGTATATGTAGTATAGTTGATTCTGCATCTAACCTAACTTTGACTCAAAATGTGATTATTCCAGAACAGTCTCCGCGCTACCTTTATTCAACTTTTTCTTAACTCCTAATAGTGGTTACGTTGTGAGAGTTCAAAAAAGCAATTTCGCTGAGAGAAGCGAACCGAGGGTTGGTAGAAACCAACCCACGGTTTATGGTAATGGTTCGCAGTCTATACCTTTGTTTAAAATTGTGCAATACTAGTTTGAAACTACGCTTCTGGTTTTCACATGCCTTATACAATAACTGAGGAAGTTACTTTCTATATTTTACTTCACTAGCGAATACAACTAAATACAAATCGGTAGTAAACACAAATGAATTTTTATTTCCCAGATAAAACCCAATTGTTGAATAATCGATTAATAAATCGAATACGTTTAAATGTTTCGATCAGACGTGTAAAGTTTTAATCGTACGGTAGGACTATTGAGTTTCGTTGGATGTAAACATGCGTTATAGAATTATTTTGCGTCCGAAATTTGGAGGTGGAATACGAAGTGTGAAATGAAAATGATTTTGCAGCGAGGGAACTGTAATGTAACGTAGATATACCCGCCGGCAACGTTGGGCGGACGACGGCGAGGTTCCGGCCCGGCTTATCACAACCGATAACGCCCGCTACATATATTACTAACATTATTGTATAGCTCCGCGTTTTGACCCAAATATGTAATAACATTTCAATATAAAGCGGATTTAAGGGATTCAAAAGGATACCACGAACCCGACATGCTTAACTGTTTTGCTGAATGCGAGTTTCGTTATTTGTTTTTTGTTTATCTACAAGGAAACGATGATGCGGATTACATCTAAATAAAGACATTTAAGTTTACAGAACGTTCTAGAGAACAGAATAATTTATTAGCAGTAACATACACATACCCGATAACTGTATCTTCGTATAAATATTCTTATACCATTCGTATTCTCCTCATTGAAGATACTTTTTGAAGGCGATCTTGTGGAACCGAGATAACTCCGTTTATTTCCGAAATTAGTTCTCAACTATAGCGTTATCGAAACTTGTACACGGCCCGATTGGTCCAATCTGTGTAATATTACACAAGTTCTTGATTAAATTTAATAAAACCAAGACGGTTACCTAATTGCGCGGGGGAAGTTTCATTAACGACTGTTCGATTCGCACGGAGTTCCGACGGATCCGATCGATCTGTCGCTGTTCCCGTGAAATTTCATCGAACAAAAGATCCAGCGGGAATTTTAATTCTATATCACGATTTTGCTATTGAATCATACCAAAATGCGGGGACGAAATTGTGGAGCAAGCGAGCGGGAGAGGCACTCGTGCTTAATGAGATCTATAAATGCTGTTATGCGATCTAATCAACGATTCTGTCCGATTTTCTTTATTACATCCATTGTTCATTTATATAATTTAGGTGAGGAGAACTCACGAAAAATACTTAAAAGGAAATGGAATATTAATACGCTGACAAAATAGGAATCACAAAACGGAAAAGCATTTGTTATATATCACTGAAAATTGAGAGAGCTCGGGCAAAATCGTTTATGTGAACACTTTGATTTGAATGCAACATTGTATTATCGGCTGTAATTTGAGCACGGAAAGCATTTTATTATTATTATTATATTTATAAAACGCTATTTAATGTTCGTTATGTTTCGGCATTCATAGCTAAAATACGTTTATGTTTTGAAGTGCTCATTACTGTGGCCCGCTGATGCGTTATTGATAATTCAACAACATAATCATTTATTATGATAACGTTTGATGTCACTATATTTTAAATTTGATTAGAACAATAACAACTGCTAAAATTGCATGACAATAATAATTGCTTATTCGTAAATAAATAAAGCTTTATTTATAATAGAATTCAATAATTCAATAATTGTATACAAGCAATACCTAAATCGTCATTTATGTGGCTTGTGAGAAATCGAAGGGTTGACGGTATTGGTTTGAACATTTTATTTGCATGTCGTATCGTCACAGTTTGATATAAAATGTTACTTTTGTTTCGGCGTCATTGAAATCACAATCGTAAATCGAGTTTACGCTTAACCGAATCTTGTCTGCGAGTGGTGCATAAGATACATGTTTTTTCTAGATACCGAGCGAAGATCAATTCATGAAAGAGTTCGCTGTTCGCATTGTCAGTATGAAATAGCCAATATTGCACAAAGTGAAACATTACGCGTATAAATATTTCCATTTCATATACCTAAAGGAAGAAGGAAAAACACTTGTAAGCTGTTTTTGGTTTAAATAAAAAATATGACTGTTTTTAGTCCTGACGGTAGGTATACTTAAAAGCGTGGAAAATAAAAATCGTCCGAACTACATATGTCAACGGTTTTCAAAATGACGCACATCCGGTTGCCATGTGTCACGCGCGATGCATTCGGCGCGCCCGTGCTGGCTGTCGATACGCGAGTGTGTTGACAGTGCTAATAAAATTATTCCTTTATTTGTCGCACGACGGGTAGAAAAATTTAACGGCTTGAAATGACTTGCTCGAACCGGATAAAAGCAACTGTACTTTACATTTATTGAGAATAGGTATTGATAAAAATATAATATATGTATACATAGTAAAATGTATGTTCATCATTATCATCAGCCTATTGCAGTCCACTGCTGGACATAAGCCTCTCCTGAGAGCACGGCTTCTCGCGCCGCCCACGCTGCTGCCTATAGGCAGCCAGGGCATTTAGCCGTGCCTATGTTAATAAATGTATGTTGCGCGTCATATGATGTAACATGGAGCGCTGGAACCCAATACGTTGTATAGAATTTTTATTTTTGACTATTTAGGAGTAATGGGCAAGCACATGAAACAATTTCTTTTAGCATATTTATGATGACAAGAAATTTATTAATAGTTGTAGGTATTGTTCAATAAGGACGTAAAGACGCACTTTTATATCGATATAACTTATTGATTATGTAATTTTATTATAATATATATTATAATTATAATCGAATATGTTTAATGAAAAACATGAACTGTTATGCGATGTGATTGAAATTCCTTCAACTAACAAAACATTTATACACAAGACAAGACAATAAAGCACGCTTTGGTGATAACACAAAGTTGTTATTAAACGTGCTGAAGCACACCTCGTTAACTCGGCTCGGAATCTTAACACGAATAGGTTGAGCGGTTACCGCTTATTAAACTTCGTTTCACCTTCAACTTATACCACGGCTTACGAGTACCCATTAACACTTGTAAGACTTGTAACTATTCAGACTTTGTTTTGCATAATTTTGCGGCGTTTCGAAATCTGAATTTTTGCTTCAAAATCTGAAAAATGAAAAGACTGAATATACATTTTAATTATAATCGCGTAGCTGTTTTTCGTTGATGTAAATTATATAAAATGTTTTTATTTTGTAGGTGTGCAGTAAGCTTGTATATAATGTATCTGCTCATTAGAGTATAAGTTATTCATAAACATAACTGGTGAAACGGGGGATTGTGCTACACTCCTCTGCCTACCTCTTCGAGGATTAGGGGCGTGTTTTTTTTAAGTTAATCATAAAATGAAATCGTTGCGTTTGAAATTCGACTAGTTTCCATTCGGGTCACATTCGCCACTTGTCTCAACAAAAAAGTTATGAAGATAAAAGTTTAATTAACATTTATTAAACCTCCTGTACGAGTACTCGTACATCCGAATAGATTGGCAAAATCATCCAAACGAACGCTATTTCAATCTATATTTTACAAACCCAATAACTTGTAAATATCAATGTTTCATTTTATTAAAACATGCGTTGCAAGTTGGGGAATCAAAACGTATTTAACAAAATACACTTAATGGGCAGATAAGTAAGCATATGAAAATAATAAATATGAAATTCAGAGTTAATAACATATATTTCTCTGATATTGGGTGAAACATTGGTAATGGGGGAATTGCGCCGTGAAAAAGCTCACCGAGTTCGATGGCAAAAGTATAGCGCAAATAAGCCCCGTATTAATTTAATCGGAACTCCTCTTCATTAGTTGCATTCGTGCGGTTGAATGGGCAAACAAATAAAAATGTTTGATCTCGCCAGTTATGCAATTGGAATGATATTCGAATCACTACAATCGGACGGGCGCTCCGACGGTTATCGTTTTGTTGCGAGTTGCTAATACTCTCCATTTATATTTATAGAAAAACGTCAGAAGCATTCATCGTCCGCATATTTGAACTTCCCGCTTTTAAAATATCGATAACGTCAATGGACGTTCCTATTGCTTTTTATCTGATCCTGAAGCTAAATCCGCATTGAATTAGATATATTTTTGTGCCAAGAACAGACAATCGAGTAACGAGACAAAGCGAACTTTGTAAAGCACTTGAAAAGAGAAAAACTCGAACGAGAAAAAAAGTTCGACACCTGCACGGTTTTTCCTATTTCCGCATGATTGGAATAGGTTTCAAGTTCCCAGCGGAAGGTATTAGACCGTAAGCGTAAAATTGCGTGAATTTTAATTGCTTTACGGTTTGTCCGACAAAACTCTGGCCGCTATCGTTCAATCTCGTAATAAAACGCGATGTAATTGATAAGAAATTTTACGGATTACACTAAATATTTCTTTTCTTTTTTCGGGACTACAGCGTGATGTTATCTTTTATTACTAAAACCGCTGAATGTCTCGTCGGTCATGTTGGTATCAAGCGCGACTGCCGATCGGGAGGTCTTGGGTTAAAATTCTGGGTCGGGAACTACTGCATTTTCCTAATTTAGATTTTCTAATAGTGGCTCGAGTCTGAAAATGTGCCCGGTGCATGGCAATAGGCTCACCACCTATTCCATAGTGGGACGTAAACGTAACTGGTGAATCGTGATAGTGCAATATATTCATCTGCCTACCTTTTCGAGGATTACAGGCGTGATGTTACGTTCTAAAACCACTAAGTCGACTCTTACTGAATAGCTGTAAGCTACATTTAAATTTATTTAGAAAGTTTTACTATAGGAGGGGCTATAGAAACCCAACTGTTTTATTAAATTATTTCTACATTAACATTAACTAATAAATACTACAACTAGATGAGTGAACTGATGTTTCAAACGTAAAATAACTTTGTTTTAAATGTAAAATAACCGGAATAACTTTGAAAACACTAAAATATTAGCAGAACATCTTTAAAAAACTAGAAAATTCGTTGTACTTAATAGTGTTCAAATAAATGAGGGATGAAACGAACCATAAAGAAACTGGCTACCAGCAAGCAAATGCAAATGTAGAGCAGTATAAAATATTTGCAGTGGAAGCGATTCGCAAAACTAATAAGCCGTTGAAGATACGGGCGGAGACACGTAGGTAGGTGCGGCACTCGACTCGAGTGGCCTG
>DWTO01005029.1:0-11041 GCA_018244755.1 Jemadia pseudognetus
ATATAGGATCTACTATCCGTACCTACTCTATCCTATAGAGATATGCTCTATGTAAGTGTACGCTGAGAAAAAGGGAAAGTTTTGAACGTAGAGCTTTAGAAGGTATATAGTAGTGATGCTATGTGTATATAAGTAAATAGATAAATTAAGCTGCCGTCACTTTAGAATTTTTCTAATTTAGATTTTCTAGTAGTGGCTTGGAGTCTGGATTTGTGCCCGGTCGATGGCAATAGGCTCATCATCTATTCCATAGTGGGACATAAACGTAATTGTAATTAAATGTGGTGGTGTACTACACTTCTCTGCTTAGGTCTTCGAGGATTACAGGCGTGAACATACATTTTATTTTTAAATAAATTTCTTTTCTTAGTATTGTTGTCATAAACCAGCAGTAAATATGACGGATGATTAAAGGTTTATTTCAAGCAACTGAAACGGCATTAGCCATCAGTGAAAACATTGACCTCGGTGAATTTACGATACAAACATTTTGACGAAAATAATATTGAATAAATTTCGTTGAGGAAAGAAGGAAATATTACATTTACTCATACCTAATATAAAGGTCGATTTTTTACAGATATACGGATGTTGTATGTGTATGATCGGTGAAAAGTACGAAACGAGAGTATGTATGTATGTATGTTTGCTTATCAACGTGAAGTCTGTATAGCTTTTGTTCTTCTTTCATACACGAAAGGCTTGTTCTCATGTCACATGGATCTCAGTCTGAGAAACGTGAGAAAGAAAAATGTGCATACCGCGACCATGCGAGAATGTCTCTTGATATTGCGTTTAAAAATAATTTCAACGCAGAAAATCGCACATGCACGCTAAAGGACAAAATAATTTTCAAAGTTCCTTATAGGCAATAGCACTTAGATGCAGTATAACAAAATGACGTAGCGAGCGTCAGGTTGAATCACTCCATTTTTCGAGAATCGCTTCTATTGATACAAAGTGTTTACACGCTCGCATTCTACGTCTGCACGCTTCCGCGGCGTGGAGCGCGGCTCCGCGACCCAGCGGATCAATTCGCCTGGGCGTCACCCGTCCGACCAATTATTCTAATTAACTAACACTGGTCCACATGTTCCAGCGAATGTGGAGTACGATAACGGGCAGTGAGTCACTGTTTGCGGCACACAGATCGACATCGCAACACAACAAAGGACCGCGCGCGCCACGAGCGGAGGTCACAGCACTCGTTTTATTGTGCGTCATTTTCCTGGAAGTGGAGTACATATTGTTTACTTCTTCAAAAATAACACCTTGCAAATTGAGTGTATCATGGATAATCACCACACTGGTAATTATATATAAGTAATGTACAAAGAAACTTATTGACGTCTATTGATAATGACAGTATTATTAACATGGCGATGTATCACGTGTTCGAGATGACCGATCATCAGTGATGACGAAATCAGACAGAATGCATAAGCAGTTTCTATCAGATAATTGGTATGTTGTAACATACAGCATACCAATTATCTGATAGAAACTACCTACGTACTTAAACACCATATATAATACAGATTAGAAATCAAGATTTGTGAAATTTTCAAGAAAAATAATTAGATTTATGTAACTGACAATACACAAGACAAACAAGCAATATTACAAAATACCGAGCAAAAATTGTTTACGCCAATATAGATGTAGGCACTCAACAAGTGATATGGATAAAATTTCTAACTACATATTTAAACAACTCAGCGAATACTTGCATGCACAAGCAAATAAAACTAATAATTTAACAACGGCGCCAAAGTCTAAACACCTAATACATTATAAAAAGCTGTTAAAAATTTAATAGAAAGTAACATACATTTTCTTTAGTCTCTCAGTAGTTTCTCGCATCATACAAAAAAAAATCCTTGGATAATATGATAACTTATTATCAAAGTCAATATAGAAGATGTTTTTTAGGGCAGACACTTCTCTAAAGCCATACGAGCGCGAATGAAACATGTGTATGTATGGAAGACGTTTTTGTGTATAGACTTTCAGAAGAAAAAGATTCAAACAACAAAGAGTCTGGCTTGAACTGATGAAGGGTTAATTTGTTTCTCACTGTAGTTGGTACTTTATACCCCAGTATTATGAACCTCTGAAGTCCTACGAACAGACAGCAATCATTTATATGAAGGAGCTTGGCACGTAATTAGTTTAAGATCATTGGTCCAAGCTATTGGAACTTTAATATAACAGTATACTTCACTTATGTATATTTTTAATAACGTTAAATAGACTCATAGCTCTCAACGAACTACGTATATAATTGTTATCTGCCGTAATCTGGCGGTTATATTAAATGTTGGCGAACCCGCAGCGGAATATCTACACAGTTCGGTGTAAATTATTATTACGGCCCTGTTTTTTATAAATGATGCCACGATTATAGATTAAAAACATTATTGTCCTAGTTATATTATCTCTGTGACAATACGGTTTCAGCTGAATATAACCGAGTTCGGGTTAAATAAAAATAAGTATCGGAATGAATATTTCGAACGCATATATTGGGTGGGTCCACATCATCATCTGAGTTGACTGGTAGAAAATGCCAATTTGCATTAAGTCCACCCTTTGTTAACAAGTATAAAGGATAAATAATAATATAATTATATATTTTTAATATCGATTCATAAAATGTATGAATATCGATTCTCAAAATGCCTTTAATGATTCGTAGCGAACTATGGACCTGACCCTCTTATTGTGAGAGGATATATTTTTAATATCGACTCATAAAATGTATGAATATCGATTCTCAAAATGCCTTTAATGATTCGTAGCGAACTATGGACCTGACCCTCTTATTATGAGAGGAGACTCCTATTCCAACAGCAGAACGATAAAAAGGGTCGAAAAAACTGTTTTCAATGGACAAAATTTCATTCGATGCAAACTACACATCACGAGTACATTACTGTTTAAAGATGACTCGAAGGAGATGGCAGTGGAATTTGAAGCACGCTCATGTTGGCGCGTCTATGATACTTCAGTGGTGTCGAATCCGGGAATAGCCGATTGAACCAGAAACGATACGACAGGCGACCGTTCAACTGTTTCAGAACGAACTAATAGACAGCTAACGTAATGCTAAGCGAGAGAGACAGACACAGGAAAGAAATTAATTGGCACTCGCATTCGCGTCAAATATTTTAAATAATTCGAACGCATAGGAACGTATATAGTACATAAGAGAACGCTGGTTATGTGCAGCAACAATGCGCCAACAGACGTAATGAGATTCAAAAGGACAACCGAAGACTGTGTACAGTAAACCGCGCAAAATGCGCGGTAGAACAAGAAACTTTATTCAAAACGAAATAAAATATCCACACGTTAAATAACTTTTATTTAATGTCACAATATTCATTTATTTATTTAAACTTTTGCAGCACCTTAAAACTAAAGGGATACAAGGGCGTATAAACGTACAGAACGAACGTTTGTTTCTACGCGCACGAATTGAGCTTGTAAACAGAATGTTGGCAACGGAAACCCAGAGCCGGAACAGATCTTTCTGGATTATCGCCGCGTACGTACATACATACATTATGTTAAACTTCTGATTCAAAGCGCAACACGTAAGGAATATAAAACAGCGGAGCGCATGTGTAAAGCTTTAATATAAACTTTTAATATAAAAGATTTATTTAAAACAGGAATTAATATCCCATATAAACAAAAAACAGATACTGTAATTTTTATATTTAAAAGCGATAGTAAATGTAAGAAGCGACTGTGTTGAAGAAAGCGTTGATTTAAGTGTGCTTGAAAATCGAATACCAAAAAAGAAAGAAAAAATACAACTATCTTTAGTTAATGAAGTGAAAATCAATAATCTAAATATATCTTTGTGTAGGCACCTAGAAGCAGAGATTCAAGTGACCCATCATAGAATGAAGATTATTGACATTGAAACTTGATGAAATCACACACCAGAAGCGAAAATGAACGCTAATCTGATTGAAATGTTCCGATTTAGAAGATTTTATTAGCAATGCTTAACGAAAATTATGATTTAATATGACGCTCACGAATTAGCATACAGCGATGTGAAGGAGCAAACATAAAACGGAATAAAGATAGAATTATGACGTCAAGTCAAAGTACGTACAATACATACATACAAAGTATTTAGCGAAGAGAATAATAACGATCAGAAAAGAGAACATTAAACGGATCTGAAAAGGATTAGGTTAGAATTTTCACGTCAAATCAAAGTAGGGTATACTAGTAAAGAGAGGAAAAAAAAATCAATGATAAAATCACATGTGAAGATGATATCAAAATTAAGTACATACGTAAAACACAAAAACGTGTTTTAAAACGTTGGTCATATATCCCACTAAAGGACAAATAGTGAATCAATACTTTTTGCGCAACAGACGGATTGATTGCACTCGCACATGAATTAGGTCACGTTGAAGTACCTATTCGCTAAATATATTCAGAGCTATCCATCTGTTTGATGACGTTTTTGAATTGGGAGTAAATATAAAATGACAAAAAATTAAGAAAGAATTTTAATTTGTGCCCAATATATGGCAATATCTTATTTCAATGATGGGCCGTAAATATAGGGAAAATGGTCAAAAGTGACATTCCGAAGTAAAAAAGCAAATCTGCATTTTAATTTAAATACAGAATACACATAATTACCAGATTATAATTTCTTTTCAACAAAAATAAAACATAAAATTTGTAATATTGTGTACGCATCAGTGCTATTGCTATGTACCTATATTTTTGTTGGCATTACACCCTTAAAAGTTCGAGGAAGGAATAATTATTCAGCAAATGCGTTAGGTCTTTGCCCTTTGTGTATCAGACGGTCTAAGTGCATTGTATTTAATACAGTTCATTGACTTTAACAAATATATGCTCGTCATTATTGTTCTAAAGGGAATTTTATCCTTGCAACACGATATCTAACACAATGTAGTTAAGGAATGAGTTAATATTATGCTTCGATTAAACGAATATTAGTTAACGTAATCTACGGGATACAAAGAAAGATAGTTACAATGTAAGAAATGCATTATCAGATAAGTAGTGCGTAGGTAACAGTACCTAAGTGTGGTCGAACGAGGCGCCATAACGTCTGCCATATCTGGCTTCAGTCCAACTCTACGGGCCGACCTTGAAACTAGGCGAGTTAGATCGAAAATTGGACTTGTGACATATTATTACAACTTAAGAAATTACGTAATCAAGGTGCCCCTACGATATATCAACATTGAAGCGCACATTTCAACCAACATTATATCGAGTGGTCGATTTGTACTCGTGCATTAATAAAACATATTGGCTTTGTCATTTTCAATAAATACTCAAATAACGTGAGTACTGTTAAAACCAGTAATCATCGAACACATTGGCCTATACAAAGGTTTGAAAGGTTAAAACGGCCACTCATTTAAATGTTATCGATTGTATTAAACAATAATATAATTAGGTATATTGTTATATAATGTGATACATATTCATTGTCTATCGCGAACAACAGCTGAACGAATAATACTCCCAGTATCTGCATTGCAGAAATAGAGCAGGAGACGATGTACGTTTACTATACTTACTATGTATATCTAGTCATTACTTTACTACACTTGTATTAAATGTAACTATACAGTGAATATTCCATCGTCTAGCGAATTGATTTTAACCCCAGGTGGGAAAGTTATGATTACGTTCAATATGCAAATGACTGATACAAGTGCACGGGGGAAAGACAGTGCTGAAATTTGAAGACATTATATAGGATATAGGATTTTATATAGGACTTTGTATAGGACATCCACCCAAAACCAAACACGAACAAAACATGAATTATGTGTACTTGTGATTCGATTCGAACACTCGTGGAAAAGTAAAGCTCTTAAATTTAGTTGAAACAAATTAATACGCATAACTTGACCTACACCGTTTGGGGCACATTAGACCGATGCTCACTACACAGGGCTATATCACGTACTACGCGGGAGACGTTCTGCTACATATTTCCCACAAATACAACAAGAATCGACACACTGAAATATTTCATAAACAAAGTCACAAGAATAGCCTTCATTCAATACGTGTTCGTATATTGTTTTGGCAGTTTGGGAGCTATTAATAAGTTTATGACAATGAAAATACATAGCACCAGCCAAAAACAGTATAGTCAGAAACACAGATAATATATTGCTCATTGAGAATGTATCTCGTCTACAATAATAAATTCTATCATAAAATGGGAATTAGAAGATGCACAATTGCGTACAATATGGCAGCATCAGAGCTTTAGTGCATAGACGATATATATACGCATATATAGACATGTTACTAAAATCAGTAAACAAGTGAAGAGAGTTCAATAAAGAAGAAAAAACATAAATGTTGACGCTTGCATGTTAAGAGCATCAATTATTAAGTGTTCGTTCGTGGGTTGAACTCACGGAAATACCCAACATTTCCTTTGTGCTCGTCGCGGAACGAAGAGCTTATAACCACCGCACAAGAGTCTAGTTCGAACGGCTTTGCGCGTATCGCCAGCTGCTGGCGAGTGTCCAATTCACACACGGTCGGTCGCCACCGTTCCAGTGCTTTCAGCGAACAAAGGACGTCTCGAATGGTTCAATAGTGAAAACTTTCGCCTTCATGATACACAAAAGTTATTTGCGCGTCGCCCTTGAGTGAGATCTTTTTGAATTTACAAGAAAATTTTCGATGCCAACTGTAGCGCAATTTTGTACGGGATTAATTTAATTATTTTGGTCCAAACACCAAAAACGATACAGTTAAAGTAGAGATGATGAAAATGCTGAAATATTCCTAAAATATCTGGCGCCACGTTGCTGCAAAAAGCGGAGTAAGTACTACAGCCCCGACAGTAATACAGTCGAAATGTAGCAATTAAACCGGTACTTATAATGGACATTAACTGGACTGAACAGTGACATTATTTGTCCGACATTGAAAACATTTAACAACTTTGTTGTAGTCCCGTTCGTACTACCTTTAATGAGGGCACAAATTTAATACAAGAGAAAAACAGGTTATAAGAGATACTAACGCGAAATACAGGCATCGTGGAGATCCAGGAATTAACATTGAAATAGTGCCTTGTTGGTCGTGTTGGTTGCAAGCGCGAATGGCGATCGAGAGGTCCTGGGTGCGGTCCGGGATAACCCGGGTCGGGCAGTATTGGATTTTTCTTAGAATTTGTAATAGTGACATGGAGTCTGGTTGTGCCCGGTGCATGGCAATAAGCTCACCACCTATTCCATAATGGGACGTGAAATGTAACTGGTGAAACGTGGGTGTGTACTACCTCTGCCTACCTCTTTAGGGGTACGGGCGTGATGTTACGTACTACTAAAAGAGTCTTTCATTGGAAACAGAAGAAAACAACAACAGAACAGGAAATCGAAAGCAAACATCAAAGAATAAACGAAAACCAGCAGAGGCGTGCTAGGGTTATTAAAACCATTTAGACTGCAAAGCTTGTACAAACGGATGTATCCAGCCAATCAGCCGCTGAGCCACATCGGTGCTATTGTGCCAAGGCCTGCGGCCATCGCAATGTTCATATTATGTTTCAACATTTTTCACAGCTATCCCTGACATTTTATTTCATGCACTAAAACATGAGAATAATATTCGTCATCCATCACAACACATTATAAGTCTGTCTGAGTCCACTACTACACAGCCTTCCCTGGGGGATGTTCGGCTGTGATCCCCTTATAAATGACGTTGAACGAATAATAAAATCATTCGAATTCAATAATAAAAGTTCCGTCGGAAGGATATTACGAGAGTCTCTTTAGACGCCGGGCCACATTGGTGCCAATGTGCCAAGGCCAGTTAAGTAAGCAACGTGCGTTTATATAACGGTCACGTTGCTCCACAGGCGGCCCTTCGTCTACAGATCGATTGAAATCCTTGGAAGACGTCAACAGATCTTTCTTAACAATGTTATTTCAATATTATTGAGTCTCCTGATTTAATTTATGTTAAAAAATATACCGTCAAATCGACGCTTACAAAAATTGAAAAATTGCAATTTATTATATTAGCGGTTGCAACTTGCACATACATCATTTGTCAATCACATTGTTTATTGGAACAAAATCAAACTAATCACGTACGTAATGGTATAAACTATATTATACATAGTATAATCGTAGTAGATTCTCAAACGATCACGTGAAATTGGGGGCGTGTACTTATGACACAAGCGATTAATATAAAATATGGACGTTTTTTCTCATATATTTATAGTGCTACATAAATAGCGAACATCCGAATTGTGTAGTCATACCACATCAAAATTGGCAGCCGGTATTAACGTACGTAAGTGTATGGGGAGGTGGTGACTAAATAAAATAAACGACGATGTTCCTGGATGCAGGCCAGTTGCCCGCTCCATTCGGCTAAGAATGGGTTATTAGATCCTTACATACACATTCAGAGTTCAAGGGTGATGCGCTGCTGTTGCATTGGATGCGTCATTAATGGAACATACTTGAAACATAACGTTAGTATTCAAGTGCTGTACTTGGAGCTGTAAATTGCGTAAGATCAATCTATATGAAATAGTATTTAACAGATCGAACTGGAGAGTACTTTTCGTTGAGAACTCAGTTCGACTATAAACATGCAGTATATATATTTCTAATTGCATTCGTTTTCTGCTATAAATAATGTGACAGAGATATACTGACCGTAACTTGAGGATAATCTACAAGATGTCTTTTTCCTACTCTGCGTAACCGAGGTCACTGGCGGAGCCATAATGCGGATATATATCCGATGCTCTTTTAAACAGTCCATGCTGACAAAACGGGGTGTCTTTCTGAAGCCGATCAATAAGCACCTTTTGCGTTCCGATGCATTTATCATGAAGAGATTGGGTGATGCTGCTGATGCATTCATCAAGTATCAAACTCACTCAAAAACCTTTCACAGTTTATGAAAAATTAAACTAGACCAACTTCATTAAAAACATACATACAAGTCATACATAGGGTGTGTGAAAAGTTTTTAGAAAATGCGGCAAACAGCTGCATTTTTTGCTGTTGAAAACGTATTTAAAATTACTTTCAACGCGTTGAGCTTTGAACTAATGGTATAAAAGATTAACGCTAGTCCGTGCGGCGACGGTAGCGTAGTGCAGGTCGGTATAGAAACAGTGGCTTCCGAGCTATTTTGTACAGTTTTTAATCAAATATGCCGGGTCATGGTCAATGTAACTATGAACAATTATATCTAACATAAATCGTTGGACGAGCAACAAATGCGATATAATATAAAACGCCTCGTAGAATTAAACTTTACAAACATAAAGAGATTAATTTAGGTCACTTGATCCTCTAAAATACATATAACAAAAATAGGTAAGCTACTTAAAATCATCATTAACAGTCTGTTCCGGTCCAATACCAGACATAGGCCTTTCCAATAGCTCGCCACTCAATCTTCAGTTCCTAACCAACTTCTACCAGCCCTTTTGCGTTTCACCTCACTTACCTGGAAGACGTCATACGCTACATACATCCCATGTGTAGACATTCCAAGTGGACGCTTACCTCCGATCAGGCCGTAGGTTATCATCATCATGGTGACGCTCTTGCTGAAGGTGGAGAGCACGAAGGCCGTCGCCGCGACCAGGGAACCGGCCACGCACACCGCGCGACACCCGTACTTGTTGCATAGCGCTGACACCACGGGACCTGGCCACACAACACCACATACTATATACGATGGCTAACATACTGACAACTATATACAGTAGTATTTAAGGTATGAATTTCCACATTCTTTAACATCGACGGTTATATGCTTAAATTACGTGATTGAAGCAGCTGAAAGAATGACAAAACAGATGTACAATGCGAATATTAGCAGGTGTAGGGTGTTGAACAAATAAATCAGATATTGGCTAATGGGAGGAATCATAAATCAACAAACCCTGTGTACGTTTATGAAGAGAGTGGTGAATATAAAACATTTCAGGTCTAGAAGGATAGGACTTAGCGAGAGAAGAAATTTATAATAGTACAGCTAAGATCATCTTATTGAGTTATGAACAGCAAAGAATTGGGACATTTAGACACAGGTCCTACTTTACAACGGAATAGGAAATACTTGCATGGCATAGAGATCGTAGCAATACGGAGGAGAACTAATTGCGCGGTAACACAAGTGTAAGACATCTCAAGCGTCAGCTTATCCCCTTATGCTCACTGTTGTAACTCGACATAGTATTCTGATATCCAATACTGTCTTCAACTCAGTTTTGTGGAAGCAACGTATCTAAGTAAAACAATCTCGCCCAATTACTTTATTACGTACATACATATATGTATGGTATGGCTTATTTTTGCTACTTACAAGCCTCAATACCTACATAATATTCAACCGGCATCTGACGTTTACAAACACTTGAAATTGCATGTATATACGTATAATTATGTGATTATCCATATAATTACGGCTATAGTCACCTTGTACTGAAACCTAAATACGAGCCTGTCTTTTAATACCACTCAAAGTAACATTTGAATACTCGTTATTCGGTTCAAGGAATCGATTAAATACAAATATGTACATAAATATAATTTAACTCCTCTGTATCAGATATGCAAATTTTTATTCCGAATATTCCTTATATCATACTTTATAACGAAGTTTTTGAGTTTTGAAAATACTCAAAAATGTACTTTACAGACCTTTCTACTACGTACTTTCATAGTAAAATACCCCATATAGATAATTCTGGTTCTGTAATAACATCTAATAGTATTTTGTATCACTTGCCAATTCTTACATATACATTGGATTTTTTCTACATCTTAGTTCGAATTAATCTCATAATATCCGAGCAATGGTATTTGAATAATCAAATGTTACCATTAAAAATTGACTGCCTCGTTGGTAGTGTTGGTTGCGAGTGCGACTGAGATCAAGAGGTCCTGGGTTCGATTCCCGGGTCGGGCACTATAGAATTTTTCTAATTCAGATTTTCTAGTAGTGTCTC
>DWTO01005030.1:0-11040 GCA_018244755.1 Jemadia pseudognetus
TCATCAGCCTATCTCAGTCCACTGCTGGACATAGGCCTCCCCCAAAGAGCGCCATCGCGCCCTGTCTTCGGCTTATTCTATTCGGCAAAAACTCATTACATAAGGTTATGTGTACGTTCCGTTGTCATTTCTTGTAATTTGTGAATACTATAGCTACGTGAATCCGAACCACATTTCGTCTAAAGGGGTAATAGGTACGACACTCACCATAATATTTGCGGCTAAGCAGCAATGCTTGTGTGTTGAAGTCACTAAGAACGCATTATAATTAATTTCACTAGGAATATATTTGACTTTCATATAAGTGTCAGGGGCCTATTTAGTTCAGGTAGTCTATACATAAACACATAATATATATATACCTAATATATATATACCTAATATATATATACATAATATATATATATACATAATATATATACATAATATATATATACATAATAAATATACATAATATATATACATATACATTATGTGTTTATGTACGACGTACAGAATTACGGTTATGTTATGGTGGAGTTTTTAGCTTTTTATAGTGCATTAATAAAAATGTTATACAATTAACTATTTATACTAAACAAAAGGTAGAATTACTGCCTAATAATGTTATTCAATAATCAATCCTTGGTGTGTAGTACAGCAAAAAAGTTAAGATATTTTCGAAACTACATAAATAGCGCTCGTAAATTCAATCAACAAATCCACGTGTGTCAGCGGATCCATAAATCTATGCATCCCATCCCTTCCTATCAGCGCTAAAACCAAGATCACCCTAAACAATACAGGGTACAAATGAAAAGGGTGGGCTGGGGTGTAACGGACCGCTGGACGTGCGTAGTGATTTGTTACCCGCTCCATGCAAATGATCTGTTAAACACGATCCTTAATGTATGAGGTATTTTGTATGCGGCCATTGACGCGCCTTACCTGAACATTAAGTAATACGCAATCGTATATCGAATGAATGGGGGTGTTCTGCATTGCTCTGCCTACCTCTTCGGGGATTACAGGCGTGAAGTTACGTTTTTATTTTTTTTAAGTATATCGAATTGCATGTAAAATACAGAAGAATATAATAAGTAGCGTATCTCAATAGTGTCATTAATTTCATGCAACGTGTTTCTTACATTTCCATAGAGTTAATAATAAGTTGTTAGGAATAATATTTTAACAGAAAAATACAGAATTAATTCCGATGTAGAAATGTTTCATTATCATTTGTTACAGTTGTATCACATACGTAATCTACTTCATTTGTATCCCAAACATCCTAGAGCCGTATTAGTTGCAATATATTTTCTTTACAAATAACTTTATAGCAGATATTCAATAACATGACGTTACATATTCAATCGGCTGTCGGATTCAATCATCATAGTATGAATAAAATAATGTATCAGAATAAATCTACTGTGGTTATTGAAATCTTATGTATTTTTATAGATCTTTCCATCTTGTTTATCTGGTTTCTATTATAACAATAATTTAAGTGTATGTTAGAAGCTTTGCTCTGCGATCCCTAACTCGCATGGCCAGCGTGGCAGTGAACTTCTTTGTCTACACCGTGATGTTACGTTACATACAAAAATCATTAACCTAACACAATTAATGTGCAGCACTCACGTAGTATTTACCAATAAAACATACATAATGACATTGTATTAGCACATGAAATAAAACCAGACTTCTGGTGTGACATTAACATGCATAAGTTTTCCTAATAGAAGTTGATAGTCATACTAGTAGTGACAGTGAATAACGGGTGGAACCAATTAGGCCTAGGAGAAATTAGTTTGACCCAAGACAAACTAGTTTGCTCTGAAATCGGGGTGGCCGGTAACAAATATGTAAAATTTATATCAAACAATCAGCATGAATACCGTTTAGTTTGAACCAATTGCTTACGGAAATAATAAAAGAAACAAGAACAATAATGATAAAAATATTTCGAATTTAAACGAGAGCATTTAGAAACATCTAAATTTAAATTTACCACTCCTATCAGCGTAAAGCTGCACTGTTATCTGAAATTGCGTACTGTCAAAAGGTTGGACCTTACGGCGCACGGGTAACAAATTACCGGGTCGGTTTACCCGCAGCCACCCATTTGAACCGGAATTTAATGCACGAAAACATTTTGTAAATATTTTTGTTGTTGTACTTTTTAGTAGTCTCCAATTGTTTGTTGGGAATAGTTTGACTTACACTTACATATATTATAGTTTATTGAACGGGAATATAGGCTGAGAAACGTTCAGCGCATTCAAAGACGATACCAAGAACTGGCTGTATGATTACAAAATAAACAAACCCCTCTTCTACCTATCATCGCCAAACTAAAAATGTGTTCGTGAAGTTACATTTTGCTTCTAAAAGAAAAAGAAAAAAAAAACAATGTAGAATTAATCAGTTTCAATTAGTTATGAAGCCGCAGCTAAAAGCTTCACATCGGCTGATGCGTAATGTACATAGTTGCGGGGAGTTTCCCCGCTGCACTTTGTAAATTATAGCTTTTATTAGAGTAATATGAAGCGAAAGATATTTTCTCCTTTTTCTATCTTCCACCTATTTACTTTTGCTTTTTTATTCAAAGGGCTCTGTAAAGCAAAGATCCCTTTTGATGCAAGTGATGACCGCGGTGTAGTAGTACGGGCTGTAGTGATAGCAATTTCGAACAGCAGAGATGTCACCAGCGCATTGCGCGACTTAGTAAACATTTTGCGATTCATCTGAATAGCCACACATCATACATGTATCACATGATTATTCCATTTCTGCAATAGATGTGTAGCAAAAAGAAGTTCAGGTAAAACTGAGCCAATTTGGTCACGGCGACTAGTAGATTTCGACTTCCAAGCTGATTTATTATTAAATTTATTAATTAACTCTATTTATTCATTCATTATTCATTCATTTATTAAAGAAAAAGCTAACAAAAGCTGATGATTACGGTAGATAATTTTTGTCGATCCTGAATGATGATTAAATATTGAAAACCGCTGGTCAGTTTACGAATATTCATCACGCCTGGAACACGGTTGTAGTTGAAATCAGAGAAATCTGCAGAAATCAGTGAACGAAATCCAGTTCGCAACACGTAAGCAAAATTCAATGGGTCCTTCGATCTGCTAGTGGCAGATATTGATGAGCGATTCTGCCCTTCGAAGGGTATGTTAAGTGCTCGCTTATACTTATTATGCAACAATTGTTAAGCTCAATCAAGCTCTGAAATAGTTATTAACATGCATCCCCGCCATCATTTCGAATTGCACAAAGGTAAACACGTCGATACTGTATCCGTTATTGATGTAACAGATCTCTACCCGGTATTTATTAAGTTTAGACCCAACAACGCGTAGTGTACCTACGAGTTTTTTTACAATATACGCACATAATGTTACGATTAACCGTATACCTGTAACTATGGGCGGTCACAACATTTTCAATAACTGTGCTTATATTATAATTTATAAAAAGGAAATTCAATCTGTATCGCGCCTGTAATCCCCGAATAGGTAGGCAGAGGAGTGTAGTACACTCCCACGCTTCACCAGCTATGTTTACGTCCCATTATGAAATAGCTGGTGAGCCTATTCCCATAAACCGGACATTAATCCGTACTCCATGTCAGTATTGGAAATTTTAAGTTGGAACATTCGTACGGTACTCGAACCAGGGACCGAAGCCAGGATCTGTCGACCAACATTTGTGCTTGCACCCACTCGCCCAACGAGGCGGTCGGGTGCTCAATATATAGGTAGAGTAGATAATTTAACTGATACATTGTTTTCGCTTCGTAACGACGTTTCTCACATTTCCAACGAAAATCCAAAGGGTATTTGAGTTTTATTGTTAAATGTTTCGTGAGTGTTACACATTATTAAGAAGAGAGAAGTATTTGAGTTCTATGATTATTTCGAATTCATTTTGGAAGCTTAATAAATATCGGTTGCATTAAGCTATTTAAAATGTAAAACAAAAATTTTAGGAAAAATATTTATAACAACTTAGTTTTTCTTCTTTTCATTTAGCCTGAATAAGAATGAAAGTTGTCCAAAGTTTTTCTTTTTATGTTGTGAGTATATTTATATTGGTATATATTAATTTTGTAGAAGTTTGTTAATTTACACAATACATAAATCTTGTGAATATCGTGATTACCTCTAAATGGAACTTTTCAATGATAAACAAATTACAGTCAAAATAATTATTCAAATTTGACGGTTCGTATGAAACGCTCTTCGAACATGGAATAAGATTTTTCTCTTTCATATTCAGATTCAATGGTAATAATTCGTTCTACGCATAAAAGCTATTATGAATATGCGTAGATGCGAATGGAGCGTGCGAACTCAAATACCACATCGCCTTTGATCGACAAACTCGGCTGACTAAAGTAGAAACACGAAATTGGGCGTCGTGGGGGAACAATAAATTTATTCCCCGCCACGTTCGCTTTCGCATTGTAAAGTAAATGTATCGTCTCTGAGTGTTACATTGTAGTCCTACTGAATGGTATAATTATCATCATTTTCTAATACTACATAAAATTCCTACTTTATCCGCAATTCAAGTTGCCATAAGCGTATTTCACGCAAAGGCCTGACGCCTACTTATTTTTATTAAGTTGCGCAAATATAATGCAGTAGTGCCTGTTATGTTTTAGGATAAGCTTAGATATGTATTATATTGTAATGAAGAAATCTTGGCATATATCTCGTAACGGATAATACGATCGAAATTAACTTAATAATTATTATTATCTTCAACTTCATAATTTACACACACGTTAGGACGAAACTTTATCGAAGTACGAATCAAATTATTATGATTTCTTATTGTGATCAGATCAGTCAAAGAAATGCTCGTATCGATTGTCAATCAAATTACTACCCTTCCTGTAGTTATATTGGGTTCGTTTTGTTAGTACAATTGTATCAATATTGGACATCGTAATTCGATTTCTGAACGGAGCGCGCACTGTCATGTCACGGTTGACGTCGGTCGAGAAAATAGTGGCGTGGTGTGGCGCTATTACGCTTAGACCCGCGATATATCGTTACAGAATTACAGCTGCTACACATATGGCGTTTCTAGGCACGCGATTTGATAACGCGCTTTTTAAGGGCTCTTTCAAATTAGCGTCTTTCAGTTAGCATGAGCTTGTTTTAGTACGCGAGTGTACGCCCGCTTTATTCCTCATGGACGTCTTAGAAGAGCGTACGCGTGTAAATACGCTTGTATACAGGCGATCCGCCTCCGACTCTTCCCCTCCCACCACACTTACAGACACAGTTACGTTTACGTATCACTATAGATTAGGTGGTGAGCCTTATTCCATACACCGGCCACATTTCCTGACTCCGAGATACATCTAGAAAATCTAAATCAGAAAAAACTGTAGTGCCCGACACGGAATTTGAACCCAGGACCTCCCGATTGACAGTCGCGCTTTTAAACAACACGACCAACGAGGCAATCAATTATAATGATGACAGTTATTTTATTTGAAAGTTAAATTAATAAACGTTATATAGCATTAGTTGCAGATTTTTAAATAATCACTTAGACTAAGTGAAATCACTTGGAATAAGGTGTTTGAAAGTTATGATAGAAGATGACACACGTTTAATAATATCCAGGACAGTAGAATATACGTATGTATGTAGGTCCTCATTTTATTATAAGATGCACATACTACATACATATAAATGTACGATCATTTATATGTACATGAAGGACATAGGCTACTTTTTTTATGAAAAACGACTGAAACGCGGACGAAGTCGGGGGCAACAGCTAGTTTAATAAAAAATTTACATTTCAAAGGTTCACATGACTTGTACATTTAAACGCTTGTACTGTAAGATTATTACATGTAATTCACCAAACCAATGGTATGGCATTTTTGTATATTGCCCGATTTGCAAGTCACTTTATTGCTGTCATCGCTCGAAGATGAAAAGCCAAGTGATTACTGCAGAAATACTGAGACACCACTCGCTTTTTCCTTTTATATTTTTCATTCCATTTTCCAGAGTTGTTTCGAACAATTCTCTTACAATAATTTTACATTTAAGTAAGCGAGCATCAAATGCGTGAAATGGAACGTTTTGAATAGGGCTGTCAGTTGAAAATTAATTTTACATAAAATACGTAATATTTGTCTTATAAGTTATTTTTTATTATCTATATCATATAGACGAACAAACATTTATCTAGGTACTTAGTACATTATTGCCGTATTGTTAGATAAATATGCGAAGAGTCTTACTTGTGTCAATTAATTTGAATAATTAAAAGCATGTTGATTATTATGAAAAATCTTCTGATCTGAACTATTTAGTTAAGAAAAATTTGTGAATACATGCAAGTAGGTATGTATATTTTAATAGCTATGAGCTTCAATTTGACTATAATCTCGTCTTAATGATAAGCGAGATACAACCTAGGATATAGCAGGCTTGCCTAGAAACTTACTATTCAAGAATGACAACCCTGAATAAGAATAAAAATGGCGAATTTCGTGTTAGCCATCACCAAGATTATTGTTGGGGTATTATATGATATTTCTCATTTTTGAATTTTGAACGAAAGCTTTCTACGAAGATATTGTAGTTAAAGTTTTACTATAAAAATATCCACTGTTTGGAACTTAACAATAGAATAATCATTTGTGATTTCAAGCAGATTTTAAAATGTTGTTCTATGTAGTTTTATTGTCTTAGACAGAAATACTCAAAGCTATATTTCTCTGCGCTGGTTCAAAATAATGCCTTTTCTTTTTACTGTTTATGGGTATAGTAAAAGTATTATCTTATGAATAAATAGACAGATAGATACATATTTTACTTATACGACGTAAAAGAGTGTCTATTACAGTAGGGGTCTGAAAATTAATATTCAACTGAAATAAATGAGACTAGTTATACAAATAGACTCATCATAATGATTTTGGAAGTTAATTAAAGACCTGAAATGACAATCACAAGGACGTGAGTTACCTACGAGGATATTAAATACCGTCGAATCATTAATTTTAATCTCTAACGGTTTGATATAAATGTTTTTTGCTTTCGTTGCCCGTAAACATATTTGTGGAAATAAACCTCGTGCCTTTGTCACAGTCTTCATCTTTTTATGTATATTTTAAATTCCTTTGTTAACGTAACTTTTATACGAAGCATATATTATTTCGTAAATCCTTGTAAATGCAAAATTCTTTTCAACAAAATGGGAAGAAAATATCTTTATTTAAGTGAACACAATTTATAGACCACAGCATAAATAATAATACGTATGTATTGTATTTTGTTATTATTTTACCTTCACAACAGAACCTTTACGGGGTAGATAGAGGGCACCGGGTATCAAATGACTCTATCCTTACATATTATCAGACATGGCTTCTCATGCCCTCAGCAGCCAGTACCTGGCCGATTTGATTGATATAGGATAGCTTTGGTCTCGCTTGGCACGAGCGTCCGCTAATATTCGCTTTTTGCATTTCTATTTATATTTAAGTAATTCTTCCAAAAACTCCCTCCGTCCGCCGCTGCGTTCTGCCCTCCAAATTACGCATCCCCTCCACGTTCCACCGACGTGACGTCAAACGAATTACGTACATTAGATAGGGTAATTGCAGCGTAAATGCAAAACCTCATTTATATTCCACGCGTGGCTGTTTCGCGTAGATTTCTTTCGCTCTCTTCCAGAAGGGAACAAAATTGTTCTGTATTGCCTTGTCTCGTCCCATTATTATTAAGTTGTTGCGGAAATTATATCGCTGAATTGTATAGAATTCAATTTTTATTTCAGACTTTCGAGGAATTCATTTAGACCTTCTATTCCTCTTATATTACGTGTAATCAAATAGATAGATAGTTATAATAAATTCGTGCAAACATCGCACTTTTCACATAGATCAGTAAAGGTGATATTGTATTTATTATAATGTACGCAGGAAGTGATGGAGTAGAAGCGAGTGGTGATGTATAGAGGTACGTTAGACTAGTGTGGAAACAGATATTGGGCACTTGTTACCAAATACCCCATAAGTCATCTGAAATGATAAAATAATAATTATTATTCATTAATACTAGTACATAAAGACATTAAATACCGTAATAATTTTATCCATAAACAAAGCACGTACACGAGCGAAGTGTGAAGTTACGTGAGGTGGAAAAAACGGAGTCAACTTGAAAAACATAAAAATCAGAATTAATTTTCGGGTTAACATGACGACAAATATTAAAAATTACGACTCGGTAGTAAAATTTTGCGAAATATCACAAAGGTAATGTTGGAAACAATGTACACGCGTACAAAAAGAGCAATAACAGTCGGTCGGGACATTAAATATAATTAACTTTGTGTAAATTATGTCCCGCGAAGTTTTATGTCCAGTCTGATATTATATCAGTGTACTTAAGTCAGATATAAATGAACGAATGATGCTTCGCTCGCGCAGCTCGGCTGGGCCTTCAATAAAAATATATTTATGGGTATTGCAGCAATGACTGCCCAGCGATTGAAACGCCCCTGTTGTAGCAGTTAAGGAAAACATCGTGAGGAATCCCGCATTCACATTCCGATAGAGATTCATGTCCAACACGGGAAGGACGAGTTATTTGAATTATATAAATTTCACCGTTATTTAGAGTCAAAGTGACATTATCTTAATTATTTCTAATATTTCCCTGTTTAGTGATTTAATTTACTTCTTACACCTTTAGCACAAACACATGAGACGAGTAATTATACGCTATTTAGTTACAAAGTAACAAAAACATTGCTAAATGGGTGGCGAATAGTTTATTGTAAGCTAGTTTGAAATTTTAAATCATGTTAAAATAATATAGAGAGGACGTTGGCATGTGACACAACGAGAGACACGACGCGTCCGAAAACATTAGCTATAATTAAGTTTGTATAAATTATGTTCGGGCCGCTTCCGGGATATTACACACGTAAGCACGGCTGTTTATATGGAAAGTTTGTTGTACTGTGAAGTACTTTAGACAGTAATACAAACACTTACTAAACGTAACGCTGTTTATATGCAGTGATATGATTTGCTGAGTTTTGATAGTTGCCCAAATATATTACCGAATAAATTGCCCTAAATCGCAGTGCACAGTTTTTAATTGTCTATCATTCAGCTGAATCTAACAAATTATATACTAGTATTTTAGAATTTAGGTTACGACTCCAGGGATCCTGGATCAAATCTAACGTAACGGAAACGTAATAAGCAAATCTGTGCATTTTACACAACCTTTGTAATGTTTCCTAAGGCGTGTGTAGTCAACCCAACCCGCACTTAGCCAACGTGGTGGACTAAGATATTAACCCACCTCATTCTGAAAAGAAGACCAGATAAAAAGGATGACATTGAAAATATCCGGCAACAAAATATATAAAATGTATACTTCATGTATATTATGCCATGTATCCCTTTTATTATTGTCGGTCTGTAACCAGTGATCGTGATTCAGAGTTAAGTCTCCTCGAGCGAATCCTGGCACGCAACTCCGATCTTAAAAAGTTATGTGCGTGTTTAAGATTAAATATTACTCAATTTAGTGGCGAAGGAAAATATTATGAGGGGAGCTTTACGCCTCACCATTCTTTATATTCTTCCATACGTTTGTATATATGTAAAATATTTATGTACCTGCTCTATGGTATGTGATGTCTACCGAACAGCAACTAGCCAGCGTGGCCGACCATAGCCTTAACTCTACTCATTCTGAGAGGAGATTCGTGGCCAATGATAAAAATAATAAATGGTTGATAATGACCCTTGCCTCCTGCATAACAGGAGACCCTTACCAGCCTCTTCGGGGATAAACAATCATGATGCTATTATTATATTGATATAGGTCCCATTTTTATTATTCCATATTGATTAGGTATCCATTTCTATTGGATTTCGAATAATATTAATGAACGTTAAAACATTCGCAAGTAATAATCCTCAACATTGTTCTGATGCTCGAAGAATCGTTAATTTACATTCAGTCATTAATCACGAATAATGTAATCGAGTAGCAATATTGGTATTCTACTTTAAGGCTAAGTTTATACGTATAATGATAATTAAGAGTTACTTTCACAATTATATGACGAAAAAAGAATTAAAAAGCCGAAGAAATATTTAAGTAATGAATATAATATATTAATCTAAAAGCGAATGTCAGTTAATGTAGGTTCCGAAGGCAATCAAGTCCCACATATGTACATTGACCAATTAGGTCAGATCGTCGGCTAATGGGGGACCCATGGTTTCCGAAACTGATCTACGAGTAAAAAGAATATTTGATGCTCGGCACTCTCTTGCTTTCCTGAAAGGGGTCTATCGTGATAATTATTAATATTGTTATTATCAGAAGCAGTCTCTACAAACATGATCTGGTACCACCAATTTCTACAAACGTCAGTAAAAGATGTCGTTTTTCTTGAAATATTTAATATAAAATATTATGTAATGGAACAAAATGATTTTTATTTTAGCTTCAGTCTCTATTGAGAGCTGTAAAGAATGCGGAGCCCGTTTCGCGGCCACAATCGTCTCGTTAGTACCAAGTACTTAGATTTAATTAGTAGCGGAAAGAGCAATTTGGGAGTATTCGCCGAAATTCACCTTCCTTATAGTTAAGTTCTTTGAAGGTTAAACACTTATTGGGGTTCGAGGAGCTGTTAGGGATATAATCATAAAAGTAATTGTTATAATTTTGCGAACAGTCGGGCGGATGGTACAGTGGAGAGTATTTTTATTGCATTGCAGATGTTATCACGTCCTTGAATAGCGCCGAGCTTCGAGTCTAGTAGTTTCTTAGAATACTGTTAAGGGACAATTTAAATAATATCTAGAAATAATATAATTTCTAGATCTTATTTAAATTGTCCCTTAAACACGTTTTTAAATTATTAAGTCTTCCGATTTCGATTGTATTTTTCAAAAGTTTATACTCAAATTAATTTCTCGCAAAACTTGTAGACGTACTTATCAACAAGAAATGTTTTACTAGATTA
>DWTO01005031.1:0-11039 GCA_018244755.1 Jemadia pseudognetus
AAGGGTGTCAAACGGATGACTCAGGGAAAAGGAGATATCTGGGTAAGCCCTAAGGGGTACATGCTATCGTTATAACAACGAAACGAAACGTCGGCCGGACATCAACCCCGCCGACCGCCACATGCGTTCGCGGCCTAATATTTCGCGCATTACATTATACAACAAGCGCTACTGTTGCTTTTTCTTACGTCGCCGAACGCTTCGTGTTATGGCACGACGCAACGCGCTCTGCGAAGCGTGAAGTCTTTTTTCTTTCCCGGGCAAAATTTTGTATTAAGATTGTCACAGACGGAGCTATAAAGTATATATTATAGCAAAGCATATTACGATATATTACACTATGTTCGAGTGACCGAGAGACCGCACACGGGAGTATGATATATATTTATTTCATACGTTGTCAAAGTATGAGAACATATATGTACATATAAGACTTATCTATACCGCAGACATGGATTATGTAAAGTCTGTGGTACTTTACTGCAATAATAAAGATACCATATCACACTATATCTAATATATAAAAATCTCGAGTAAATGTTAGTGGTCGAACTTCAAAACGGCTTGACCGATTTTCATGAAGTTTTTTTGTGTATATTTGATAGATTTCAAAATAGGTCGAAGACTATTTCTTATATCCTTAAATGGTAAGAGTTGCTCTATACTGGAAAACATGTATTTCTTTTACAAAAAAATTGTTTGTATTTTTTTTAGATTTGGTATCGATAAATACCTATGATTCCAAATTATTACCTTCCTACCCCTACATTCCATTTTTGTAACCCGACTTTAATATTTTCGTATGAACAATATTCAATTAATTTAATCGTCGTTCGTTTTTCTAACATTTAAAACGTTCAAGCACACTTACGATAAAATCTTTTTTATAATTTAATAACCAAAATATTTACTCGAAATAATTTCTATGGCAGAAAGGTTGTCATGTCAGCTAGTATGTATATGTATATTATAGCTCCGACTGTGTCGACCTTTATCGGCACAGCAGTCAATTTTCGATCGTTCAGTGCGATAAGCCATTTCGGCCGGTCATGTGATCGAACAGAAGCATGTTAGCGTTATCTATGAATTGTTAACTGCAATCTGTATTGTTTAATAGCCGTGTATGTAAGAAACGCGCCGAACCACTTGGATTTTAACAACAAATGATAAATAAATTAAATTTATTATCGCTTGCATTAATTTATTATCTGAAGAGTATAAGAATAGTAGATACAATGAGAAATGTGTTATTGAAGATATAAGTGATAATGGAACGATAAAGGAATCGATGGTGATTAAGTTTTTATTCAAAAGTTATAGAATTTCTCCGTGTACCAATAATTCTTTGTCAAAATTCATCTCTAAAACTGCCATTATCATCTTGAAATCAGTCCCTACTGATCCACCGCTGATCTCAAAGGTTGCATCTAGTGTCTCTGTTCTCTATACAAACTGCATTTTCCCTGCAATATTATCTTATAAATACTAGTATCAGTAACAAATACCATCTAGCTTAGACAAATAGGTCAAACTGACTGATGGTGATGTGAGGATGGACATATTTGGCACTGGTTTCTCTCTGCCTATCCTGTAAGGAACTTGGCGTGACAGTATAATAATAATAGCAATGATTAGCGTTAAAATTTAATAGGAAAAGTTAAAATGGCGGTAAGTTAACGTTCGTCAAGTATTGATAAGTGCACAGAGATAACAGCGGCACAAGTTAAGTGAGAGAAAGTGGCGGCAGCGCGGATTTTACGACGGCGGCGGTGGCGAGGCGGAATTATTAGGGTTGTCAATTCTGTGACATTAATATCTGTTTATTTTTAATGCACCACAAAGTTGGTTCCTCACAGCTTTAGTCTTCACAATTTTGGTCGCCTTTTGTAAGCGATTATTTTTCTTTTATTACGCAAGGTCCTTTGCGGTGTATGAAGAGACCACCAAGTACAATTAATATCTATTTTTTTCATCAATATCATTTTTATTGTTAATTATATATTTAAACAATTTACACTTGATTAAAATGTTACCTCCGACATAATGGAAGCATGTCAACTTGTAGAGCGTGTTTCGACAACCTTAATAAAAAGGTAAAGTCTCGTAAAACCAGAATTCGGCACTTTCATTGGATTGACTGAATGAATTCGCGATAAATCATTCATTGCGATAATATGTAACGTTCTTAATTGTTGTGTCTGTTGTAATTGGTTTTGTTTTTCTGGTTTCAATTTGTATACAGTTGCTACGGTTTTTTGCTTTGTTTTCAGTTAATTAAAATGTTGTCTATATTTGTGACCTTGTTTCCTTTGATTTTCGTGTTTTGGTATAAACAAATTTATACATACATTATCTATATGTATCTATATGTATCATTATCAGTATCTATATGTATCATTATCAGTATATATATGTATCTATATGTATCATTATCAGTATCTATATGTATCTATTGTAGTCGCTGATGAATTGTTTTTAGTTTTGTTTAATATGCTAAAATGGCGTCATATAATCTGTAAAATTATGCAATGTATTATTAGTAAAACGATCTGTAAAGTTTACTTACGATAATTAGCCATGGCCAACCATAGATACATATATCCGCCACAGAAGTCGACTCCATTTTGAAAGGTCCTATTTACGGGAAATACTGTTATTTTATACAAAAAAGTATCTAACATTTTCCTGTAAAAGAGACACTGTATCATTTTCTCAAGAGACTGGATTTATTTTCCAATAGAGAATTTGCAATCGCCATTACATCCAGATAACGATGGAAATACTATAAATATTGTGCGACTGACCAGGCTTATAGCTTTCACACATAGATACATATCTTCGCTATGTATAAGAATATTGCGTAACTGATATTTTATCAATACATATATGATTCGTTCTGTTCCTAGTGCTACAATTAGGTAACACATTCAGTGGAGTAATTCTCCCAGTGTTTTGGGAACCGTGCCTCACTGGGACATTCTAGATGAAGTTTTTTTTAAATTTCTTTTTTTTATATATACCTACTTAGATGCATTAAAACGTTTATTTAGTTCGTAAGATTTGTACAAAACATTATGTATAATATTTGAGGTACCCTTCTTTATCATTTGATTTGTCTATCCCATTAAAATATATTTATCGGTGTGTCGTAAATTGAAACGAAGTGTACAAAATATTCCTTGTTCCAAGTACACATAACGTTCCAATATACGTGCCGTGTTTCAGCTGAAACTAAGATGGCACACAAGAGTTGTAAGAATGGTAAACCTTGTGCCATAATGACGCCTTAATACCCAGGTTCTATAACTAATGATTTAAACACCATACACATACTAGTGTCCGTACGCACGTACATTACGAGACACCATTACAGTTCCTATAGATGTGCACAGATTACAAACGAGGTGCGTGAATAAGGAGGCGGGTCCCGTGCCCTCCAAAGTGCGGCATGGCACAAGTGGCTGTATGGGTAGAGATAATTATTTGGTTGCGGTTTCATGGTTTAAGCCAACTATGTAGCGTCACTGAATGTAGGTTTGCAGGAGGACAAGGGCATGTCCTTACGAATTCAATGAAATGTTGGCGACATTTTTATTTTTTCTCGTGTACTAGTTGTTATTGTATTATTGGGTTAAGACATCATTTAGTAATATGTTTATAATGTTTTATATTACCACTGTTGGACTTGAGTCTTTCGGAATAAAGGGTTGAAGTTGTAGTCCACCGCGTCGTTCTCTGTCCCTTGAGGGTTGAGTCGGAAGCGGGGAGTTTCAGACATCTGCATCTTTACAAACCTGGCATGCATCTACCGTCGTCACTCTCTTTGTAAACGCATACTATATTTTTATTGATTTAAATCAAAATGTCCATATAAAACATTGATAAGTAGTAAGTGTGTATTAACAATATTTACGTACACATTACCACACCCCATACGTTGTGTAGGTCGTAATGCGCAGAGCACCGTATGTTTGTAGGTACATATATATGTATATTAATGCGTTCGTTGTTTAATAGAAAAACACTTAGGAATGAGAATTTCTAGGAAACCCGCATGCACGTGCGCATCTAAGCACCCAAGTAGGTATTACCTACCTACCTACACCGATAATACAGAATATTATTTCCACCGTTGACCGACGTCTTCATCACGCCACAGCTCACACGTGGACCGACTTTTGAAAAATTTGTATATGCGGTAGAAGTAACGGTTCCCTAAACCTCTTGAAACCAGTTGGATATCTTAAATATTCCCAGGGCTGACTACCAGGAGTATAGCGCTAACAGGATTTGTAGGATACTATAAGTATAATTAAACTATGGAATGGAACCCACGCACTATTCCATAGCGGGCCGTTCAACATAACTGGTGAATCCTGGGAGTGCGCTGCACTCCCCTACTTACCTCTTCGGGGTTTATAGGCGTGATGGTAATTGTCCACCTGTTAATTAGTACTCACTTTTAGTTAACAAATACTCTTTTTACAATTTTCCTTTCAATAAATGTTATTTACGTTCCTTTTATTAAAACTATCATTGTTATAAGTGCGTACTTTAATCTATGCGCAAGACAAAAACGAAATCTTATCTCGCCAACATAAATCACTTAAAAGCCGTGTCGCAATAAACACTTCCACATTTTGCACTTTGTAATTCCGTAGCATTGAACATTTAATTTTCTCAATTAGCAATATCCATCACACCTAGACCATAACACACAAATTTGCGGCAAGAAAAGCTCAAAACGCCATAATTTCACGTTATAACGCTGCAATCTATCATTCTATAGACACAAACACATCTCGTAATGTAACATCTTAAAGCCATTGTAACCCTTAAAACTGTCACATTAAAGATGAAATTGGCGTACAATTATCTAACGGCGAATCTAAACTTTGCTCGCACACAGTTACCAATGTAACTTGATCCCTGATTAATATTAACTTTTTTTCCAATCAAACATATCCGTGTTGCTGTTCAGAAGGCGGAGATCTTCAGAGCTGGTTTGCAACTGGTTGTATTTTTTCCGGTGCATTTCTTTCATGCGACTACAGCGTGTCATTACGTAATATGACAGTTGGAAGTTTCTAGTACGTTGAATTAATCATGGCCGAGTCAAAACATCCAGAGAAGTGTGTATTGTTTTTTTTAAATAATAATAAAATGATATATCCCGCTATTAAATTTAAATTATATTATATTATTATTAAACAGTCATTACGTTACACTATTCCGTGTCCTCTATACTGTCGTGTTTCTGTGGGATTTATTTATAATTTATATTTAACAAAAATAATTCTTGCATTTCCCTCGAGTTACTTATCATCAGGCTATCTAGAACGAAAAATTTTTGTATGACGATTCGAGCAAATTTAATTAATTTTGACTTTTAAAATTTTGGCTTAAACAAGAAGATTATGATTGTAATTACGACCCTAAAGAGGATTTAAATTATTGAAGAGACTATTATTTAAGGCAATATGAATATTTATAACTTAAATTTTCGAGTAGTTACTCAGAGTCTGGATACGTGACCGGTGCATGGCAATAGGCCCACCACCTAATCCATAATGAGACGTAAATGTAACTGGTGAAACGTAGGAGTGTAACTACACTCTGCCTACCTCTCCTGAGTACCTCTGCCTACCTCTCCTGAGTACCTCTGCCTACCTCTTCTGAGTACCTCTACCTAACTCTTCTGAGTACCTCTGCCTACCTCTTCGGGAATACAGACGTGATGATACGTTTTACGTATTATTCTATTTATACCTACACCGACATATATTTATTCAACTAAAATCTTTTTAATAAATTTCACTGGGATAAATATAAATACAATAAAACTTAAATAAATAAAACTGTCCCAACCGGAAGTCGAACTAGTTACCCTTATAGTAACAACTTCATACATAATCGCCCTTGACTTGTACTACAAACTAGAATTGAACTTGCCACTGCAAAAACCCTTATGTTTATGTAAAAACAATTAAAATGCTTACGCACTCTACTTTATAGGCTAAGAGGTTGTTGCAATAAATTGTGAATAGAGTAGGAATTTTTAAATAAAATTTGCATATAACTGTTTCCATAACCGTTAATAATAATTCATTTAACATCATCGTCATAAATCGAAAAATATTAAAAACTAATAATGTCAAATAATAACGGGGTAATGGGTATTAATTTGCCACTGCCAAATTATACGATCGTGCGAAACATCTCAATTTTTACAGAGCTGACGTGCACAATACTGAAGAAATCTTCAGTATTGTGCGCTGGATGATATTCGACAATATGAAAATACAAACCATCACCGATCAATATTTATAACACTTAACACACAATAATCAGTTTATTATACCGAACGGCGTGCGGGCCCCTAAAGCAGAAGGTCGGTTGGCGCGGCAAAAAGCCAGCTGTTTATGTCGCAACTGACAGCCCCACAATTACAATTTAAGACCCCCTCGAGGATGATTAAAAAGCTGTAATGACATTATCTGTGCCGCAAAAACTACAACTGCATTACTTGCAGTGGCTAGATGCGTGTTGCGTTATAAGCTATCAGGCTGGGTGCGTTTATAGACAAGTGGATTTCTCGAACACTATACGCTTCCCATTAACCCTTCCCGTTCTGAGAGATCTGTTTCAAACAGTGAAATACACCATCTACAAATAAAACCAAATCGTATTTAAATAATGCAGGCTAAATATATCCGGCACGATAATGAGACAAGGGGTAACTTAATGACTCATTGCCCAGGCGGAGAGAAGCGAGTGCCTAATATCTCTATGCTTACAGGATCAATAAGAATGTCATCTTTCAAAATATTAACCACAATACTAATATCGTATGGTACGAATAATGTCGCTTGCTGCCAGCGTTCGGTCGAGATGGCGTCTCTTGAGCAACGCACTGCAGTATGTGAGACGATTTCGCTGTCATTATTTTCCCGCGCAAACCGTGTTTATATCATCCAACACGGATTGTACGGATTGTAAAGAATTGAAGATTCCAATGACGTAATGACAGCCATTTCAACACACTTTTTAATGTCTTCCGTAAATCTATTGTTATAAACTGTAAAATGTGTTTCGTAAATTAATCTATATTTGTCTATGGTTATTTTTTTTATCCGTATATATATCCGGATATATCCGTCTAGCAAGTATTCCAATATTTCAATTGACCAACTTGAAATAAGACTGCGATTTTACTCAAGGTCGACCACAGAAGCGGTTGCGCTATAGGAGGGTACGTTCCGACGCTACTAATACTTACCTACAGTTACTTTGAGAGTATTGTAATTCTATTACTACATAACCATGTCAAGTCCCTTACCGGTTAGAAACAGACCAGTGGATACATAAAAATCTCTATCCTTACAACTCTGACCTGCTTCCTCCACATTCATCGCGCTCTGTTCGTACACGCCAGCCAGTTGCGGAAACATATGACTCGCACAACAGCCAGTATTTTTATTTTTCTTACATAATTCATTTTTTACGATCCCCGTTATAAAACGTGATATATTTCTCGCAAGTGATGTCTTCATCTTTGATGGAAGTAGGTACTTCCGGTTGGGACAAAGTTATACACTTACAGCCGCGTCACAATTAACGCGTCATTCGCTTATGACGTGTGTCATGTCAAGCAATTAATACAATACGACATGTATGTAGGTCTTACAATTATAAATTTATTGTACCTGTATCTAAAGAATAATTAATATTTATTTAGTGCTGTCTTAATGCATAATCAATAGGATAATATATAATAGGCTTTAGATGAGGATAAACTCATCTGCTTTGACAGGTGTAATTTCAAAATAGCGGCAAAATGTTGTATAAACCAGTCATTTTTAAATGTGTCACGCGGTCATTTCGCAATTAATTTGTTTAACATTGCTCTAAATATAACTGAACTTGATAGTTAATATCTTAATTAATTTTGGAAATAATATACGTACCTACATACACATTTCTATATTGCATATTTTAACAAAGCGTTTTAATTAATAAACAATACTAAGCTTCGACTATAAATTATAGTGTCGTTGCTATACTAAAAACGTGTTTTGTCTTACAATGAGGATGTTAAAAAGGTGTACCAAACTGGAAGTGCGGAATTACAGACTTCACACGTTGTAGACAAAATTGTATTTGAAATATTTTTTCTTTCATTGTTATGTTTAATATGAGCCTATATATTTAATATAATAAACTTGCTTATTGTTATTTTCAATAAATGCAAAATTAGTTCTAGACCGACATTTGTGTTTTATTTTGTACAGACACATGTTTCAAACATAACGAGCATGAATTAACATTTAGACCAAACTACAACATATTTTATACAGGAAATAGTACACTTGTCTATTACACTACAGTATATTCAGCCTAATCTTTTGTAAAATATATATGTATAACAATAATAAATTCTAAAGTGCCCTTTCTGAAGCAGCACACACCACAGCGGGCAAATGGTTGCAACAATAAAATTGTATCACAGTAAAAAAATGCACAACAAAGGAAAATCATGACAATGTACGCGCGCCATCTTCTCATAGACAGATAAAAAATCAATCAATCGAGCCACAGACTATAACAATGACGATTCAACAGATATTGTAAGATAACTTTTTATTCCATGGTCCATACCTATATACCTACCCACTCTCATATCGAAGGACGATTATTATTTTAACGTCCTAGGAAATAATTAGGGGTATAAAAGTTACATCAACAAAATGTAAAAATCATTAATTAAGTACGTTACAATGTTGATAACGTAAACGTAACATCACGCCTGTTATCCCCGAAGAGGTAGGCAGAGGAGTGTAGAACATTCCCACGTTTCACCAGTTACGTTTGCGTCCCACTATGGAATAGGTGGTGAACCTATTGCCTAGCGCCAAGCACAAATCCAATAGCAAGTGATATTTATACTTAAAATGCACGTTTTTAAGAGGTGCACGCTAGGGTTTGAACCCGGTCTCCCGGAGTGAGAGGTCGACATCAAACCACTAGGCTATCAAAATGTTGATACCTATATGTAAAAAACGTGGATAATTAAATAAACACGAGTTTAACATTGAACAAAACTAAATACATTATATATTTTTAATTCGTTTTAATTAAATACGGTGCGATTCCCAACCCGCGTGCCCAGCGTGGGGATTATAAGCATAACCTCTCAGGAGAGGGCTATGTCCAGCAGTGGACTGCAATAGCGTAATGATGATGATGAAATACGATGGACAACTTTTTGGTTCAAATTGCCACGTGGATCGAGGTAAGATCGTCCATTTACGAATAGCGTAGGTAATGTCTGTCTGTGCGCAGCGATGTGAAACATTACGCTTGCCAAATTAATACACAAAAATGATAATATATCACTCGTGTTACACATTAATTTACAAGATTACAAGTTAATAAAAATCGCATAATATAGTTTCGCCATTTCGTTAATGTCGTAACGTTGTAGTATTTTGGAAAGGTCGGCGGTTTTTTTTTCGTTTGCGAACATTTTTCTTTCCAGCCTGTCGCTCACGAGCCACGACGGTTTTTAATTACTACAGAAATATGAGTTTTAATGTCTCTTGGTGAGTGTGTACGTCATTTGGCTTAGCGCCGAAGAGTAGAGATGGTCGATATTTTCGCTAGCAATTTCATGATGTGGATTTTTCCTTATATATATGTATATACAAGTACCCTCCCTAAATTGAAATTAATAAATAAATAAACATGTTTTGTTATTGATGAAGGTTAAACAAATCAACACAGCTCCAGAAACAAATGACTCGTTTTATCTTTGTCATTCATTTTTAATCGTTATTAATATATTAATATCACTATATATTAATTTCACTTTCCGGATGTCCTTTGCGGTATAACACATCGCCTCGGTCTACAGACAATAACATATTTTTAAATGACAGATGTAGGTAATGACAACTTCTGTCATTTCATTGCAGCGAATTGTATCGCTTCACCGAAACAGTAATAATTACCCAAAGCGAATTTAATCGCTGGTGATGTAACAGGTGCCTTAATCGCGACAGTATCAAACGTGGCTTGCATAATATCATCCGTCATATTTTTTTTATAAATTGAAAACGTCGAATTAATTATAGAATAATTGTGTTTCTTCATTCAATTACGAAGATATCGGCTCCGTAAGTAATTCGTTTGTACGTAATGACGCTAATAGTAGAATTAATGACGCCGTGTAGTTTGTACTGAATTATTGTCGTTTTCAGTACAAATGTTATAAGTTAAGGTACTTATTAAAACAGCAGATTCTTAATAATGTACGTATGTACGTCATTTTGTATTACTTCTATTTGTCTCATCTATTTTATCACTTGATATTATTTCCAGTTGCATAATTTGATTTATTCTTGAGCAACAAAATAATAAAAAAGGCGATTCAAATGCTCAACGATTTATTTCATTTTATACAGTGAGGTTCTCAAAAATATTTCAAGGATAAAGCAAGATGTTGTGTTAATCAAAATAAATACAGTAGCTCTCTTAGGCGATAGGTAGAATTAGCATTACAGATTTAAGATAATTTGCAGTTCATCATGTTTACGATCTACAGTGTTTAGTTACTGAATCACGATAAATAGCTATTAAAATTAGATAGAAATAGATAACCAAACGAACGATTTTGGTTTTGTCGTTATTAATTTTATTAATATGCTTACTTGTCTATTATATTTCCAAGTATAACGCACAAAATCAAGTTGCAACTGAAACGCGCGTATTCAATAAATAAAATCCACATTCAAATTCAGATACTGGCAATATTGCGCAACAAAATAATACCTCTGGTCACACAAAGGTCCAGTTCGAAAATCAAACGGACGAATTTAAAATGGAACAAATCTCTGCGCTGGGACGTAAGTAGGAAGTCCCGATTAAACTGTAATATGCTCAAGTGACATGCTCGTTGTCGCCAGTACACTGTACGTTGGCCCCCCACCCCCCTCTCTTACCTTTGTGGCCGTTCGACAACAGAACAACGTCATACTGTA
>DWTO01005032.1:0-11038 GCA_018244755.1 Jemadia pseudognetus
TAGGTGGTGAGCCTATCGCCATGCATCGGGCACATATCCAGACTCCGAACCACTACTAGAAAATTTAAATTAGAAAAAAATTTGTAGTGTTCGACCCGGGAATCGAACCCGGGACCTCCCGATAAGGAAATCAGGTTTAAAAAAATAGATATATGTAGTATTATGTACCATGCCTATGCCTGGCCTGTTAGGGACTTGCCGTATCTGGTAAAACTGAGAGAGTATTGTATTCCTCTCCCAACGAAAGCAATAATACTATTATTGTCCACTACATCAGCATTAAAAAAGGTTCTTCATGTTTAAAATATAAGGTATACTAAATTCATTATAAATATGTAAGACATAATTCACGAACTTTTCATTTGGTCGTACATTATAATCGGTAAAAAAACATCTCGAGTAAGTCTGCACACATCAGAGTTCGCCACAAAGTTCTCTAAGGAATGTGATTTCTACTATACCTACACTTGGCCAACGCGGCCGACTATAGCATTAACCATTCCTATTATGCGAGGAGACATAATATGCTGAGGATGATGATGACATGTTATGATACGATGTAACTTTTTAATAACATTTTTACATTAATTTTAAATTGCTTCTTTATTGTTATTTGTAAGGCTTTATTGTTTTTTGTAAGACAATAGATATAGTTCATCTCCTGTACAAGTTCGTCTGATACCTGGGAGCTTTCGAGTTGATGGAAGCTCGTCATATTTTGATGCTTTCAGAGTTGATTAGTTATTCTACATTTATTATATATATATATATACCTATATAACAGCCTACATAAAACATCATATTACAAATGCTCGGGGCCCAGTATAAAACCTTTTAAGAAATTGTGTTACCGTCGCACAGCGAGCTTTTTTATATTTATATCTTGATATAATATTAGGATGCATACAATAGCACCCATTATACTGTGCCCACGTTTTTCTATAAAGTTCAACGCACTCTACCAAGGTTACCGTAGAAGTAACAAAGACGGAGGGCAGTCCGGCTCCAAACTTCGCCTAACGGTACTTCGAGTTAACCCTTTGCCTCCCACTAACTCGATTTGTACATCAATAATTCGATCAGATACTTTAACGGTAGAAACAGGTATTATTATATCATCATGCCAGGTGCCTTACGGGATAGGCAGACAGTAGGCAATAATACATATAATAGAAATATTAATTTAAAACGTGAAAAATGCTAGAAAAACATAAACATATTTACAGATGGACTTTTTGTTTTTTTAAGTAATAATGACAATTAAACCACGTGTTTTTAATGTGTGATTAGAAAATTTGTGTATGTACATTATGTGTATGGATTGTAAAACTATTATTGAAAATGATTATTTTATTATTATTTGGAATATTATTTTAATATTATTTTCGTATTATTTTGAATAATAATTCATTATTATTTTAAATATTATTTAATTATTAATTTTAAATTATAATTATTATATTAAAACTCTTACCTACATACGCACTAATATACCTATATATAATATACCTATATATAATATACCTATATATAATATACCTATATATAATATACCTATATATAATATACCCATATATAACCTATATTGAGCACTAATAATGATTCTAGACCTGGTAATAGCGAAATGCTCTAAATATAAAATTATTGCTACGTCCACCTTTTGTGTCCGCAAATGGAGGGTTAAGGGTAATCTTCACTTTGCGGTCGATAATCAACATCTTACATTTAGTATCAACTCTATTACTTATATCATATGAAGTGTATTCCAATGAGCTATATCCATGACTAACTCTTAACAACCGTCTTGCTCTAGTTCAGTATCTCTAGTGATTCTAGACGAGATGAAAGTTATCGTCTGTATCGAAGTACGAGACCTCCATTAAGCCTCGCTTAAAAGCCGTGTTAGGATGTTATTAAATTTGCACCAAAAAATATTTAAAATTTCTTTGACGAAGTTACGCAACGACTACATATCTGTTACTTAATTTACCAGACGTGTAAAAGAACTAGAAACTTCGCTTGAAGTTCAAAGAACTTTTGAATTTTGCGGGTTGTGGTTGAAAACAATATAATTTAACAGGCCTATAAAAAACATGTAATGTCCAGTGGGGAATTGTAATACGGTGTATTGGAAAAACCAAAAACGTAGATTAACAAAGGATATTGCAATCGAATTGATAGCATATGTGATAGATAGGATAGGTATAAAATGAGCATTTGTATATTTGTAACATGTATGAAGAGACTAATGGACGTAGGTAGAAGGGCGGCAGGTCGGTAAGGAAAGAGTCACACGGTGCTCTCCGCCTGCTCCATGGGACCTGGACTGAATTATTCTATGAACCTTCAATGACCAAAAGTTAAACAATACAAAATGTTGTTTATGTAAAATATCCTACAATGTAGCTGCATAAGTTGTTATATTGTAAAGACTATATATGTTACGTACAGACAATACATACCAATTTTTGTTACCCACGACATTCCTACATCATAATAATTCCGGTTAAATATTCAGTCATTTCGAATTGTAATTAAATACATAAATTGTAATTAGATAAATTTTATCCAATAAATTATTTGATCATTAATTGTAGTCATTACACAAAATGTCACAATGACGGACTGTAATTGGATGTTCAAATCATCAAAAATTCATTGATGACATGATGTAACATTACGACGGTTAATAATGATCTAGTATACGTGAAACAATATACTTGCAATGTATACATGTACCAATGATTTATTTCTGTCTTGATTGCATAAAATCTGTATGTTAATTTAATTCAAATATGCTGTAATTAATAATTATTTTATTCACAGACCACTAGTAAAGTGTTTGTTTTCGGTTCGGCATATCACATTCTCTTACCGTTCTGTAGGATTTCGTTCGGGCTCAAATGTTGTCCCCGAAACAGGAAAAGGGCCAGAGGGCTTCGCCTCACTCACCTTCAGTACATATTGATAAAATTAAATCAAAATGTTTACATAACAATAACAAAAAAAGTAATATTGTTGGCTGTTCGTAGTGTATTCTTTCGCAGCATATAGTTTTTTGCAATGTTTCATTGTGATAAGTAGAATAATCTTAAGCCAATACACAGACATATAGTTATGCGTCCCCTTGAAATATTGTTGAAGTTGAGAACTTATTCGCTTATTAAGTACGTCTGGTGTATTTTAGCGCACACTTCGAGTTGTTAGTAGCGACTAATTAAAAATACTACCGCGACGTGCATTAGACGACGGTTTATTTTGCATTTAATTATTACTCACAGAGAAACTCAATATGAAATAACAATTCGCAGAATATAGCAGCTGCTGTGTGGCTTTAATATTAAGATTAATTATGCAGTGTTGCGAAATATTCTTGATAAAACTCAGCATTTAACTGGTAGATTTACAAAACACGTTTATTCTAGTTTTATCAGTAAAAATTAAACACTTCTCTATTCGCTTTGTTTTACGGCAAAATTTTTCGCTGAGGTCGCAGTGATAGCAATGATTTTGCGTTCCGTACATTAAGGTTCAGATAAAGCAAATACAATTTTCAATTGGAACTCTATACCATGTCCTGCATGTATTTACGATACGTCCGTTAAGAGAAATGTTTGACACATTTTCCCAGATAAAATGGGATACCTCGCTGTACACAATGTATGTGTATACGTTCGGTAAACCGCAGTTCTCAGAGATGCCAGGTCACACATGGGCACCCTACATAGCTGGCATCTTCCGTTGCGCGTGAGTAACTTTCACAACCGTCTTTCGAAGTGTCTCGTCTTTTTTCCACGCTCAGAGAAAAACGCATTGTGCAATCCATATATTTTAATAGGGCCCGTCTATAAATTTATTTGGACAATGAGTATGCCAAAGTTTATTAAAAACTGGTCAGATTTGACGTCTTTCTAGGAAGAACAATGATTTATCAAATCTTTCAATAGTTTTAGGTAGTAAGATCATTTTACGGAACCTTAATCGAACTTAACATGAATATGTGAATACCTCTAACCATGTCTCTACTCACGTTACAAATATGATTTTGGAATTTGAAATTCTCATAATACCTATATTGTAAATTTTCGTAATTTTGTCACCATCAATCATATTTCCCTACGATTATATCGGTACTAAAACTTTAATCGTAGAAAACGTCAGTATATCTTAAGTATTTTATTTTTATACACACACAATGCAGTTCTACATTCTACGTATAAATTGTGTTCGACCGGTGTATTTATAAGTGAATATTTCGACAAAGCGTAATAATAATCTGTAAAATTCAATAAGTTGGTACCTACTGACGTTTAAAGCATACTATAGATAATTATTAAACTGCCTAATTAGCTCACCTAAGTCGTTTGTCGCAAATCGGCTGTTTGCTGTAATATATCTTTCAACATACAGAAGTAGCCAGAGATAATGAGTCATCAATAGTTACGTGTTTATGTGTGAGTATTATTTCACATGAAAGTGATACTCACTTTTCGAGTTTCAAGATGATCCGAACATCTAATTTAAACTGTCGTTTATGATGAAACCATTGTTAAGCGTGAATGTTTAACTTCTGCATTTCTAATGTAATAAATAATTCATGTCGGTCCGATGTCACAAGCATCGCGATTACCGCAAATTGCGCCGCAAAACATTCCATTAGTAAATTGTACTCAATTAATCTTTGAATCATGTTAAATCAATTCAGAAGGTTAACTTAGAACACTCTGTAACTATAAATACTCCATTAAATGACAACAGCTCTCGTGACCTAACTTTATAAAGTAATTTTTATAATAAAATATATAGCTGGCTGCAAAAAATACGGAAGGGCAGATGGTAATAATAAGGTATGAAAATAAACAAGAAACTGTCATATGTCGCAAAAAACATGGTATCGTTAAATGTTACCTATACCAATGTCCATTGGTCACAGACCCTTACACACACACACACACGCATATGTACACGCACACGCACGCACGAATGCACATGCATAGATGTTTCCAATTTTCCTCGTGTACGTTCAATTTTCGTACTGCCGAATGTCGGCGAGTTGTCTAGTTTTATATCTGTGATCTTTCGTCACCTAACAAGAGACAGATTACAGGACATTTACTCGGTACCTACTTGAAGCAGACGCAGTCGATTAACAAAGTCAATAAAGTCAAAGGTCAAAGTAATTTTATGGATATAATTTAAATGTGAAAACATCAACATGTATGTAGCAAAATATTCATTAATGGTTCTACATTAATTCGCAGTGTTTTTCGTTATCGTTTAGTGGTGGCCTGTAAATTGGAATTTGACACAACATCGCCTCCAAACGATACATTATTCGGTATATTTGACGAATCGGAAACATTTATTTCCACTTTTATAACTTGCTATATCGTTATCACGTATATAAGTAAATATTGTAACAGTAATAATTTTATTATTATCACAGTAGCATTCGTTGGTGACTTTGTCTTCGTTGTGTGTGTTATAAGTGAAAGTACAAAAAATATATCTAAATTATATAACTAAACGTTGTGTTATGTTTATCTGGAAAAATATGAGACGCATTAATGTGAGCGTGTTAATCAATTGGCATTTATTGCTACATAAAGTGTGTTGGATGTTATAAGCAATTAAACACGTTTTTGAGTTACTGAATATTAATTACATTGTCCGGCAAAATAATAATTCTATAACAATATTGACTATGAGTATACAGTGTAATGACATATACTCGCATTTAACAAGATACTTTGAAATGTAATCATACATGCCCAATTTAAAATTAGTTCTGGCTTTGTCGCCGACTCTCAAAGAGATGAAACTTTAGTTTGAACAGCAAACAAAAGATCTTTTGAAACATCCTTTGAGTAATTTTTTTCGCTCTCAACACATAGTGAGCTGTTCAGTTTCAGCGATTTTATAGAAAAGGGGTCACGACATTGAGGTGTAGAAACCGTTGCTACCACACGATGTTAGCAGCGAGGACTGCTAAATACTCGATAATTTTACTGTTTATGTACACTGTGCTGTAGCTGTAACATTTAACTTCAACGGATTTAGAAGAATTATTATTGATTCTCGATAAAACATCTTTAGTTTTTATTAATTTGTTGAATTACTTTAAATAGCATAACATCAAGCCCATAATCCACGAAGAGGTAGGCAGGGGAGTGTACCACACTCCCACGGTTTCACTAATTACATTTACATCCATAGGTGCCGCCAGGATTATTTTCAGGGAGATGCATCTGCACCTAAAAATACTATGAATCTATTTAAAATATATCACTATAGCATAATATATAGATGTAAATATAGCATGTGGATAACAGAGTTTTCAGTATTAAGTACTTTTTCTAATGCATTATTACGCTTGCATTACCAAATATTACTTAAATTTGTAATTTATGAATCAACAAATGAAATTTGTAAATATAAGTGATGAACAAATTTGGAGAGCTACCTAGAGACACCTTCAGTTATAATTCAAATGTTAATTTAAAACACCAATCAATTTCTAATCGTTTTGCCATATAAACTTTGTTGATTTCTCATAAAAATAATATAGCCCATGTTATTCGCAACGTGTTCACGAATATAACGGCAATCGTTTACTAAAATCAATCAAGCCGTATGGTCCATAGCGCGTACTATCCCAATGGCCATATATACATACAAATATTCGTACATACAAAAATACATACATATATTCATATACACTCAATAAGTATTACCCTCCCGCTGTTTAAGTCGGGAAAAAAATTGTAATTTTTTCTATGTAGTTTTTCTACGGACACAGTGAGAGCGATTGCAACCCCTTGCACTTCGCTGCCGGCTCCCATGTTTTTGTTCCAGTAAGGAATATGTTGTGAGCCTATTGCCATACATCGGGCACATATCCGGACTCCGAGGCATTACTAGAAAATTTATGTTAGAAAAATCTACTAGTGTCTGACCCGGGACTTGAACCCAGTACCTCGATCGGCAGTCGCGCTTGCAACTTGTAACACGATCAACGAGTCAGTCTTAAATAAAATAAAATATTTAAGTGTGAACAATATTGCAGAATGTCTGAAGGAATATATGCCGTTGCTACACTGCTCTAAATTATGCAGTAGCACGCACGGCCTACTTAAGTACTAGTAACACGAAGTATGTCAATACAAATGCAATCCTTTTATTTAAATCGAAAGTACATATAGTTCATTTTTTGATGATATGTATTTACTGGTGTTAAATTCATTAATCATCCGATTGTTTAAAGAACAAAGAGCGAATTCAAAATGGTTTCTCTCACGAAGATAAATGTTTTCATGGTCGTCATTTTCCTTTCAAGGGAATTTTTAAACCGATTCACTTTTATATCAATTTCAATTGACGTATAAAAAATTTAATTGAATGACGTGGTATAAATAATAAGCAATAGAAATGAAACTTCATGCTCCTATTAAACCTTCAACCAGAAAATTCCAACTTTTAAAAAAGATTAATGCGCGTTGCCGACGCTAAGTTGCGGAAAGTCATCTAATAAAGAGCACTCTATCTCAGTTTCCGAACTCCCATTACGAAAATGATTTTTTGGTAGTAAATTAAAATCCTTGCATTGCTAGGAATTAATTATCTTTTAAGCAAAAGATATTACTATCTAAATCTTATTAAATAACTTTATTCATTACCTTCCACACATTGTTACATTATATAAAAGTTCTTGTACGTAGAAAACACCATAGGAGCGATGTAGTAAAGGGGAATGTTATATTTTATTCGTAAGTATTTTATTTATTTATTCATAATTGTACTTTTTTTACGAAATTAATATTTACAAACATTGTTTAAACAATTGATGATCGTGACAAACTTTAAAAGACATAATATGCCTAATCTGTACATACAAACGGTATACACTTTGTACCATATGACACGTATTATCATGTCTGTGACACATACAAACATTAAGTTACGTAGAGAATACCCCAGGGCATTGTCCCGATGCTTACGCTGTACAAAGATTTCACCCGGCGCACACCTTCGAATAAATTGATACGAACTTGACCCGTTACGGACTTCAATTTATTTACAGTTGATAAAATTAATGTCTTGAGAATAACAAAATTCGCTCACGATCCTTGATGCGCTTAATTAGTGTTTCAATGAAACATCATGCCGCGGCGACCAGATAATAAATATACCTACACCAATGAAAATACAATGAGTGACTGACGAACTGACGATGTCAATGGCTGAGAAACTCTTAAATACTCTGTAACGTTTTAATTAAAACTTTGCTAAGTAAACGCTACTTAGACGGATAAAATTGGAAGGTGCTAGGTTAACTTGAGGAGTTTACACCCACATACGAATGTGGTAATATAAGCGAGTCGATCACAAATATATAAATATAAAAATAAAGATCTCAAAGAGATGGGGGTGCCCGATTGGTCAGATACGGTGAAAAATACGAAAGAGTGGCGCACTTTCATGTCGAAACCCAAGATCCACTTCGCGTCGTTGAGCCAGCGTACTAAGTAAGAAAGTAGCAAGTAACGGAGTCGATGGCCTATTTATGTTCGTCTTTTATTACCTGTACATCTCCGGAGAGTTCGGGAAATTATGCTTACCTACCTCCAGTTTGACTTAAGGCGGTTATGTCGAACGTTTGCTGTAAGCATTGTCTGATCAACTACCGAATTAAAATATACCTCCAGCGCATTCGAAGAAAGTAACCACATAATAAGGAATGAGTAAAAATTATAATTTTGTGTGTCGCGGCGGAGTAAGAATACATTCCCCACCCCGTGCCATAATGCAAGGTGTCGTACGAGGCGACTAGACCCGGTGTTGGTAGATCGTGGTCTGCCTAGGTACAGCTAAATATCCTGGTCGCCTAAGGGTAGCAGCGTAGGCGGAGCGAAAAGATATGCTCAACCATCCCCACTCCACATACCCAGCGTGGGGATTATGGGCATAACTCCTCAGGTGAGGACTCTGTCCAGCAGTGGACTGCAATGGGTTGAAGATGATATTGATTATTGCTCATCTCCTAATAAGCAGAGTCCTCGAAACGTCGTATACTTATTAACTGGCTTTGGGAATAATTCTGCTTTCGGCTCCTCTACCTAACATAGAATTGCTTATATTTAGGTAGAAGCATACAAAATATGTACAAGTATCGTGCCCAATGAAATGTACATACATACCAACAAGATTTTTACTATACAAAAATTAATGCATTATACTATATACAATTAATGTATTGAAAATGTACAAAATGTAAATTCAGAATGAATTCAGAATCGTCATAAATACGTACATAAACACTTGAAGCCCAAGTTCAAGGTTGGTCTTTGGTTGATGGAGGATTTTAGTACGACAGTTCATTACCAAGATCTGGTCTTACTAAATTATTTATATCAAAATGTATGGCAAGCATTTTAGATTAAAATCCATTTCATTATTATTATTACAGGATCATGTCAGGCCCGTTATGTAGGTAGGCCTCTGTCTACAGGCATCTCTGGCAGACTCTGACATTCAGTGCTCTGTAGCATTAAATGCCAAATATCTTTACATCCTTCAATCAATATCCTAACACACTTGCTGTGCACCTTCCCTATTCAATACTCGAATACTTCTATCTCATCATTCACAACATACCTATTAGTTTGAGATAGGTTAGCATTGCCTCGGCACCTGGGTCCATCGACATTCCCATTGTATACATGTTTTGTCATTCTTTGAACCATCAGAGCACGCCACGTTTCGTTATTCAGCTGAAAGCTTAGTTTATTTTGTATGTAGTTTGGCTTTAATTTTATATTTTTGTTCTACTGATATTACTACGAATGAGATCTTTGAATTTATAAAATTTTCAGATATCAACATTGTTTGCTAGCACTGCGATAAAAAAATAATATTACGAAAGTAACGGAGCAAATAGCGTTCAAATGCAAAATATACATAAATATTTGCCCGCGCGCCTTCGACACAGATTAGTTCAGAACGAATCAATTCGTTGTCAGTCCAAACGCTGCTCTGTTGATGTACACCATCGATATCCAAAGAGATAGATGCACTGCTCTTTTATCGCACATATGTAACCGTTAAACTATTTCCTAACACGTCAGCAGTTTACTCTTTCGGGGTCGTATTAATTTAACGTAATTTTATTATAATTTTTTTGAACCCAACGGTCGTGTTTTGTGAACGTACAAGCCGCGTTTTAACTGAAACACGTTGCGTCATTTGAACGCGCCGAGTCAGTTTTATTATGGTATCTCTGTCGGTGACTCATCAGTGATGCTGCTTTCGTGGCAGCCGAGCTGCTCCTTAGGTACGATCGCACTGTTTTTGTGTTACGATGTATAAGACATTGATTTTCACAAATCCAAATGAACAATGGATATACTTACAAGTGTAATGTTGCAAGAAATCTAAAAATATCTTCAATTGAAGCGAGTACAGATTTAATTTACGACAGTCCGTAATCGGTTGCAATGGTTGTCGAGCACGTTAACCGCGCATTTCGTAACTAAGACCCGCGCCAAGGGAATGTGTACCTACGCAACCTTAAGCGTTCATAATTATGATGTATTACAAGGTTTGCATCTCTTACATGTTAGGCTCGTCCTCGTACTAATCGAATAAATTCAAAGGGGATTGAGTTTTCTGATAAAATGTGATAAATTTGTAAATGGAATGAAATAGTTTAGGTAAACCTCAAAAGACAAAAAAACCTTGTCCATTTGTTTGCCTAGGATTGTTGGAGTGGACGGTTTGCGGCTAAACGTAAGTAAAAAATTAAGGAAACCTTTTGTCCGAATGTGTTTTTTCATTGGTTCTACATCCGCACATGTTTTCTCTAACTCACGTACGTTCCCAGTCAACGTCTAATAGAATTATGTATGTGTATTTATTTAAGTGTTACACAAGTACTAGGCTCCAAATATACGACCTCGCTTATCGACAGTTACCATCACGTACGTTTACGACTGTTAGTTTAACAGTGACACAACTTAGGTACCCTTTGAACCATTTTTTC
>DWTO01005033.1:0-11038 GCA_018244755.1 Jemadia pseudognetus
AACGTAACTGGTGAAACGTGGGAGTGTACTACACTTCTCTGCCTACCTCTTCGAAGACTACGGGCGTAAAATTACGTATTATTACACGTCATAATATAGTACTGTCACTCTTAAAATGGGAAACATGGAATATCTTCTTGTAACCAAAACATAAAGCATCAATCTATCATGCCGCTAACGCAAAAAACACGGAACCTACCACACTGCAGCCGCGACGCGCACGTAATGATGAATACCATTATCTCAGACGAGGGATTTGTTTCCAGATACGTTATTTTTTGCATGGATTTTTCTACGTCATTGTACATATCACACTGTACTTACTGAATGAGTTCAAGAAGCTCGCACATTTTGTAATTATTTCACAATCGTATGAATAATTTTAATGTATTTCATGTGAGACTACTTAAGCTAACGATTTGGGTGCAGCCTGTAATGTTAGACATGAGATTTTCATAGTCATCATCAGCCTATTCCAGTGCACTGCTGGATATAGGCCTCCCTTCAGGGTTATCCCCACAGTCAACGCGCTCGGCATGCGGTTGGCTTTATTTGTATATTGTACAGTTATCTCGGTCAAGTTATAGTCCTGCTTCTTTGTACCTTGTCAGTATCGGATTATTTGTGTAATTAATTAAATTGTTTCGAAGTACCCATACATCGGGCAGATCTTGCAGTTACGTAGAAACAATTCTGAGAGGGAGGCTAAGAGGAGAATTCCGTTGGGCTGGGCAGCGATCGAGTCTTCTCATCGGATAATGAGATGACTTTGTATTATAGATATCCCACAATGTTTGAATACTAAAGCTTTCAATCAGTGCGTCCTACCCGTCGTGACATACGGAGCTGAGACGTGGACACTCACAGAGCGGCTAGTCCACCAGCTCAAAGTCTCTCACCGTGCTATAGATAGCGTTATTCTTGGAGTTTTTCTGAAGGCTAGGATCAGGAATGAAACTGTCCGTCAGAGAACTCAGGTCGCCGATAGAGCTCAAAGGATTAGCACGCTGAAATGGCAATGGGCTGGTCATGTCTCCCACCGAACGGACGATCGATGGAGTTAGCAAGTTCTGGAGTGGAGAACGCTCACCGGTGGACTGGATAGGTTAATGAAGATAATGAAGTTTCAGATTACACGTTACGATTCGAAGATGCCCGAAATCCATAGTGTTGCATTGTTTTTTGTCAACTTCCTTATTTATTTTAAGACTATCACTAGACTAGGGCAGTAATGTCACGATACTGAATTATAAAATAATATAAAAATAGAAAGCCTTTTATTTCCTGCATTAAGTTAGTTACAAAGATTTTAAAGAAAAGAAAAGAAAAATAACAAAAAAGTATACATAAAAGAAATTAAGTCTAACAGTTTAAAATGTGAGTTTTCTTGTTAAAAAAATGTGTAGTTTAAAGTTTATTTAATTTAGTTTGTTAATTTATGTCGCCATACTGAATTATGGTCAGTTTTATTTGACATGGTTGAGACTTCCGCTTGATCACACCTGAAGGAGAGTAAAATGTCTAGCTTTTCATTTAGACGAATAGATTTTGATACTTCAAAATATTGAAGGCGAAAGTGAGATAGATAAAGGAGAATACGATTTGCATATTAACTGACTGCCGAACCTACTCGTATGTTTGTGGGTACGACTCTCATCCAGAACTAATATAAGTATGCGTGATGAGCACACTTGTCTGTTCTCTGGTAGCGTGAACATTATCGATGTACAAAAACATACTTAGTCATCTACACATATAGCTTATTAGCTATCTGGTTGTCGTGGCACTGCCTCCGCCTAGCTTGAGATAACATTGCCGTATGTGAATCCTGCCAAAATAATATTATTATTCATATTTCTCAACTGACAGACAAAGTAACTCCTTTAACGTAGCAATAGTCGATGACGAGTTCTTTCTCCCCGTTAGGAAAACATTGTATGATAAATGTTATTACTATTGTAAAAGGTAAATGCATCCGTCGCATGCAATAACATGCAAACTCTATTTGCGAGTAAAGATTTTCGCGTTACAACCACAAAGCCGTCCGAGCGAGAGTATCGCGCACCGGACATCGTATGACGCCAGCAAATAAAGGAGTTATGTAAAGGAGTTGAATGTTAGTACGTTATACGAATTTAAAAACGGTGAGTAAATATACATACATAAAATTTGTACCTAGGCTGGTATGGTATTGTTATTTTAAAAGATATATGCAGCTGCGAAATATTTAAGGTTTTATCGCTGCAGATCGATAAAAAATCGGGTGCAAAAAAACGCTCGGTCGTTTTTTGGTAAAGTATTATCATTACATTTGGTTCAGTAATTAGCAGCAGGGGGTTAGCACCAGCATGAGCTAATATTATTATTATTATTATATACGTAACTATTCTTTTCGTGTCTCGAAATGTCTTATTTTCAATACTTTTAAATTCAGAATTCTTTTAGATTTCGATAATATAATAGAACACGAAGTATAAAAAAGTATGACATGATCAATGGCCATAGGTCCCACCATATATTTCACTTACACAATGTTTAATTGCGTTTGTATAGGTTTCCTTCGTTGTTCCAAGTGGCGGCGTAATTTGTGGTGTCTGTTTCTGACTACGATTACTTATAAACAACTTTTACACAAATTCATTATATGCGAAGCATAACGAAACATTTTACGTTTCGTTTATGCGTAGGTAAAGGTACGTTTTATGAGAAATAGCGTGCGCTCAAGTGAATCATATTTCACTGCCAGTGCGCGGCTATATTTATTTATAATGACACTAATGAGGCCGCGGTGCTGCCCTCCCGCGGCGCATCCGATGCGGTTCTTTTGCGCAGAATGACAAAGAAATGATCCACCACGCCACCACGCGTATACTCCGCCGTAAGCTCAGCATCCCTTCTCTCTACACATGGTTTAATTACACCACATTCCTTACTGTCCACTACATACAGAGCACTCTCTCTGATGAACATTCAGTGAGATGGGACATTCACCGTTGCTCATGGACATTTTCCAGAACAGTCGTCGATGAAGTTCCAACTTCCAAAAATGGGGTTTTTGCGCGGTTCTCAAAAAGACTCAGTTAACATCGCTCCGGATTCGTTTAAAAAAGGATCATTTCACGCTTTGAGCATTTTCATCGAATTCAATCTTAATTCGATGGAATAACTTAACTTTGAACTATCCGCTATGTTAAGGAATGAATTTTCTTGTTGAATTAAGTAACCATTTGCTTTTGATATTTTTGTCATCATTATAATTTTCCAAAAAACCCTTACCGCCTTCTTGAGGTGTGTATACCTTCGATATAAATGAAGTATCGGTCTAAATCCCATAGGGCGGATACAACACGGCTTACTCTTTTCTTCACAGCTTCTATGACGTGGGTGGCACATGAAAGGGTTTGCCAAGTCAAACTCATGACAGGGTACATACGTCACGACATTCTGAGCTCCATACAATGGAAGATTTACCTTAAAGTACCTTATTTTTGCGTCTTTTAACTTAAGAATTTTGTAGATCATTCATTGTGTACAACAAGACATTATGTCCAAAAAAATACTACTTTAAATATCTTCATTACAATGTAACAAAACAAATGTTAAGATTACATTAAAATGTAACAAAGGTATAGGTAATAGTTAGGTACGTTTTGAAATGTTTTGATTTTAGCACAAATGTAAGAAGATTAAATATTTCATTAGTCTTAGGCATTTGCTGGAGACGGATTTTTTTATGTATTCAATAAGGTTTAAATTAGTAAATTAGGAGATATCACGAGTTAAAAAATGGGACGTGACCGTAATAATAATATATGGGAACGCGAGTCGCGCGACGTCGGCGTGCGGGCGAGTGCGGTCGAGTGCGGGCGAGTGCGGGCGAGTGCGGGCGAGTGCGGGGGAGGGTGGGGGTACCCATCCTCGAGGGCACTCAGGCCAGGACAGTGTTTGACGAAAACCTCCTGTTATTGTGACACTTTACTGAACTGAACGTCTCAGTATTGGTCATCATCATCGACTCTTCTACCGTGTCACTGTTTGACAGGAGTCTCTGGGGGCATTGTGTTTCCGATTATTACTTTCTAACATGTAAGTATTCGAAGCTTAAATTAACTTTAGCTCTTACAATTTTAATCATTATTTTCGTACATTATTGTGAAAACTATGTAAATTTGTGTCCGACGGAAACTGAGCCCGGTCGCTAGTATATTATATAATATCATATAAGTATATACAATTTTTCATTGACTTTTCATAGTTAATAAACCGTGCAATTATGTACTTTAATTATGATCTTTACTTATACACAATGTGCGTTACGTTAGGTAACTTTGCACTAAACACGATGTTTCCTCAACGCTATCATGTATGGTTCTACAAACGTAGAGTAATTAAAGTTTTTTCAGGAGCAGAAATAATAAAAGCACTTTCGAATTATATTGTTTTATTTCATTTCTTATTTTATTACACTGATAAAAGTGTAGGTAGGATCTGTTTTTAAATACATGTAACTCTGCTCATGTTATAAATATTTATACGTAGCCAAACTACTACTAATACTATAAGGATTTATGAATACTGATTTCAGTTGAAGGTCCCTCCAGCGCTGGGCGCGGGGCGCGGTGCGCAGCACGCAACATTAGAGTGTTCAGACGCAAGGCACGTTCTCGCCATCCACCAGTTTTGTCTCGCTACTTTTAAATCACACTAGCACATTAGTGGCAGGAGCTAAATTCAATAACGATCTGAAAGACTTTTGGAGCGTGTACATATCCTTTCCATCGCTTATTTCCTCTGTCTCATATTGCGTCCCTCCGCTGGAAGTGTACAGTAGATACAGCAGAGAATGTTATAGATATCTTGTTTGCTTTCATGGCTTCTTCATGTTGAAAGTGATTAATATGAATATTGCGAAACAATAGTAGGAAACGCAGCACGATTCGGTTTAAAAAAATATAACATCTCGCCTTTAGAACTGAGCAGATAGGCAGAGAAGTGCAATACACACCTACGATTCATCGTTTTATCAAATTTTTACTTATTCAAACTTAATTGTATCATTTAATTGTCCTATAAATAACCAAATAAAACTACATAGATCGTAAAAATAGTTTACTTACTTGTTGCTAGCATCCCCTAAGACACAACCTGGGGTGTCGTTGAGAAATTGGACGAGTTATAATACGGTGGTACTCAAACGTTATATAGACAATAGTCAAAACGTTATATAGACGGAAGATCTGTGTCCAATATGGGAGCGATGTAGTTAATTAGGACGAATCTTAGCACACATATTCCGTCGATCGAGTTACAGTCTCGCAAGTCCATCTAAGTTAGCATTCGAGACAGCTACTCGCTCGCTAACGACACTCGTGGTTATAAGCTTGTTAAAACTAGTTATATAGACTCAAGTTATAATTTCTACAGTAAATTATAGGTAATACTGATTTCATATATATAATATGTACATTATTATGAACAAATTAATGTCTTCCTACAATTTCGACTGTCTAAACTTCGTCTGTTACCCAAAGCCCATAGCATCATGGCAGCATCAGTGTCCCGCAGTCCAACTCTGACCGTATGCCTCAACCAACAAAGCAGGCTTTGCCCCTAACCCCCACCCTCCTCGCGCGTATCCCGCGACCCGCCATAACTCACCTCTCCCTGTCGTCCTTCTTTATTATTTCTCATTATCGCGTGTGTATCACTTCGCCCTTTCACATTCCATTAATTTAAATTTAAAGATTTAAACTCAGTGTGAAAAAATTGTAATATCCATAAGTCTTTCGTCACTTTTAATGTGGAGTATAAGAAAGATATCATCAATGTCGGAGCCAACGCGGGAATTGTTGGAATTATTAAGTTGGATATTAAAAAACTTTGTAATCGCTTGTAGCGCGATGCGCTGAGGGTTTTTGTTTCGAAGGTATGGGAATATTGCCTCATGGGATGCGCACTTGGAAATCTCCGAAAGTGACTGGTACGTATAATGAAACTGATGAATGTGGAAGGAGGATGGCAGCTCTTTAAGTACCGTACTTGTTTAAAATATTTGGTTTCGAAAATCAATAATGATCACACTAAATAAAAATAATGTCCAAGCAAGCCTACGCGCAGCCGTCACCTGGCTACGTTTATAATATAAAACAAATGTTATACAGTGAATGAGTATATTATTTTTTTTATGTCTCGAAGCTAACGTGCAACTAAGCGACTCATACAGAAGATTTATATCTCCCCCGAGATTAATATAACTGACGGCCCGCGTCAGGCCTAATGTCCTCGTGTAGCTGCGGGCGGAGATGTGTCACAGGTAGCGTTTACAATTCATGCTCCCCACAATCCGACTTGTGTTATACTCTAGCTTCATTACAACAGTTCTTTTTATATACGACCACATTACATTATTATTATATTATCATGCCGGGTCCTTCTCGTGCTAGTCGTTATCCTTGCAGTCCTGCTGTGCTTGTTCAGTGGTCAACACTCTCTTTATACACGATCGCGCGATAGACCTTTGACTTCCAAATTAGCCAGTATCTGAGCGATCTGATGCAAGGAACTGAAGATCGAACTCGGCTGATGATGGTGATGACTAAATTAATAGTATTAACCACGTTGTTTGTTACGCCTACAAGAGAGATGAAGAGAACAAAATTAAAATGAAACAGTCGTGCTTTAATTATAATACTTTAATTATATTTTTCCAACTTGCGGAACCCCTATCTTACTATCCCTACCAGCTCAAACGAACTTCTAAATTTCACTTCAATGTTCTGAATTCTACGACTTTCATGGGAATTCTGAATCTCGTACTTGGTGTCCTCAATACCATAGTGAACAAGTTTCATTATTAGCTTAGTTACACAACCTTAGCCAACCTTTGCGATTTGCGCTTTATGTAATTTGTATGCTGAGCTATCGGGTGCGAAACTGTTTCATACACTAGCAAGGTTACAGCCACAAAATCATTTATTTTCCAGTACCGTACAAATGTACAATAAAAAAATTCAAAGCATAAGAGAACTTGATTGATGGGAAAGCAGTTACGTGATCGAGAAGCCAAGGAACGCTACAACTCCATTAGTCGAATATGTGTTAGAAGGAGGCTGTTACAACCAAATTGAGGCAACGAAAGTCGAGATGTTTCGTAATAGAATTGTGCATCGTGCTCGTACATACATGGGAAATTCACTTTTCCCTCCCTTTGGGGAAAATCAAATCTCGTGGCGTGAATATCAAGTCGTAGCTTGTAGATGATATTTTGCTCTGAAAATCCTTACAAGTGTTGCGGGAATTTTGCAACTTCTTGTCAAGACGTCAAAGCGAATAGATTTTATTTAGATTAACTTTAAAACCGCATTGAAGTATTATACCTTTACAGTTTGTATCTTAAGCATGAGTAAATATAAAGACATGAAAAAAAAATAGCAATATTCGAGCATTCTGACAAAACTTTGTGAGGTTTCGGGGAGACACGAATAGTGATAGGAGTGCTTTTAAATCCATTATTTTATAAAGAGTACAGTAACTACTACGAAACAGACTAGCTAGTCGTACGCCACATGGTACGAATAACTTCGACTTTGTGTATGACATGTCCTACATTGGAAGGATTAAGGCGAATCCAACGATACCTCATTTATCTAAATCGGCTTAGTGTCTCGCGCGATGAAATATTCATAACGCAAATATTACGAATATTTTTTTCCGAAGTCCTCCGATAATAAGGTCCAATAATGCTAAATTGATTCTCTTTTCTCTTACTACGAAGTTAGCGATTACACCTACCTATTTGCCATTTCTCCTTCAATTGATTGGTACTTAAAGTATAATAGTAAACAGGGCTTAAATATTATTTAAGCTTTATCATTCCACTATTGGACCTAAATCTTCCGGACTAGAGGGATGGAGGTAATAGTTCACCACATTGAATAAAACGAGGTTTCAGATCAGTACCAGTCTGAAGAACATCAAAACGTTTCATATTTAACCTTAAACTGTAAGGTACGGTTTAAGATCCAATATTGAACCTTAAACCGTACCTAACTTTTAGAGATATTTAACTTCTTAATGTTAGGTAAGATTACGTTATGATGGTACGATCAAACACAGAGGTACATTTTAAACTAATACGCTGACATACCTACAAGACCTACTTATTATAATAATCTTAGATGTGCTGCTTCTTGTGCACATGTGCCTACCATACGTTATTTATTACATGATGAGACAGGGTGACTAAAACACAGAAGGGATAAATTGCTATTGTACTGAACAAGGTGGTTGGTTGACCTACATCCATTCAATTTCAAATAATATTCAATCCACGGAGAATTTTATTATAATTATTTAGTCATGTCAAGCCCCTTAGAGGATTAGCAAGACTCCTATCTTGACCAGACACTGGCTGATGGAGAAGTCAAAAGTCTCCGAAACCAACGGGAATGATGAATGTAGAAAAAGCAAGTCTGATCTCTGAGGATAGAGAATAGACCACGAATTGTCTGTCCACCTGACAGAAATATGCTTTCAGTTTCTTACATTCTTTAAAATGAATATTATATTATGTTGTCTTTCCTTTAACCTTTCCACTGATGTAATACTGTCTGATCATGTTCCATTTCGTAAGAAAGTCTCTTAATTGAACATAACTTAGGGTTTTGAACTCTCAGGGGATGTACGAGGTAGTAAACCACTCGGTGCTCCGAATTGTTATGTATAATTAAGTAAGAACGACTTTTAAAAATTCCCACTAAGAGAGACGAAAAACTTGCCTACGATTATTATTGAAATATCTTGAATGTTTTAATTTGAAAGTGGTTTACAAAATTTGTAATAATTGCTCCATTATTAGTAAAAAAAAACCCGTAAATATATTGCTTGTCTGTAACAAAATAACTTCAATACTTTATTCAAGAGTATAATGAAAACATAACATATCTTCGGTTACTTTGACAACTATTCATTCACTCCATTTTTACAATTTCAGAAGTAGACACAGACTAAATAAAGCTCAAATTATTCATCAAACATGAAATAAAAATATTTCACGCGATACGGAACAACAACTACACAAATATAAAAAATACACGCTTTGAATAACATCAAAATAAAGCCCGATGAAAAACTTCCGTGAGTCGCAAATAAACTACTATTGTTAGCATTGTGGCGCGGTACCGACCAGATCGCTTGAAATATCACTGCACCCATGCCATGCGGTCTTAAATTAAAACGATATAACGGGCTATTAGACGATTTACTACGTGAAGTTCCAAAGAACTAGGTAGACTGTGTATGAGTTTTTATTTCAGAAAGTAGTAGTAGTAATATTTCGTCTATCGTACCTTACACCAAAATCTTTAAAAAAAATATTATTAGCTTTATCTAATACTGCAGACACAATACAATACGACTCGAAAAGTTATATTTGCGAATCCTAAATACATAGGTATTTATTTGTATTTATTCTATTGGATAGAAAGACCCCCAGAGTTAATGTATTATCCCGTGAATGCTAATACCCGTAAGCCAAGTTAGTAACCTCATAAGCACTGATCGAACCTTATTAGACAAAGTCAACATAGAAGACAAAGCACTGCGCAGCATAGATATGGATCGTTTCGGATGGCATGCTACTCGTGTCGATAGATCTATAATAAGGTTGAAAAACATAACATTATCCCTTTAATCCCCGAAGAGGTAGACAAAGTAGTCTAGTATACACCCACGTTTCACCAGTTACGTTCTCGCCCCATTGTGGAATTTTTTTGGAGGTGAACCTATTGCCATACACTGGACACAAATGCAAATTCTGAGACACGACTAGAAAATCTAACTTCGATAAATGCAATAGTGCCTGATCTAGGATTTGAACCCACGGTTTTTCAATCGGTACTCACGCTTGCAACTAACACGACCAACAAGGCAGTCTCTACTGCAGTGGAGAAAGGTATTCGAGCTGCTATTTTGTCTTAATACTTTCTACTCACAACTCTGGCTTTTCCCTACTCTACGAGACAGGAAAGCTAAGCTCTTGTTAATCTCAACAAGCAAGTGATACTTTATAAAAAAAGAATTAACCCAATTGTTCCCAGCAATATCTTTGGATCATAATAAGCTTTGAGTAATATGAAGCGATGAAGAACACAATGAAATAAAGATTTAAACGTAACAAAGTAACAGATCCGAATCAACAAATACCGTGTTTCAAATATTTCAAAAAAATGGCCTTCACGCGAATGTACAGGGGCCCGGATTTTTTTGAGTTTGTAAACATTGCCCGGATTGTCTGTCCCGGTCATAATTCATAAAGGCATGCCTCTCAGGGCTTCATAAATTACCGGGAGGGTCCTTCGATAGAATATCGAGAGAGAAACGTGACCGCATCGCATTCGCCGGAAATTTACTTTGAAAGCCTGGTCTTAAGATGGTGTCGAGTTCGGGCATCGCGTTTTTTGAGAGCCGGAATTTGAATCTTATATAAAATTTTATTCATAAATATATTTATTGACCGGTATGTACGACCCAATAAGGCTTCAATACGATAGACATCCTAACGAGCGATATCCTGTTGCAGAGATGAGGAACAATATGTCCTCATAATGAGGAACAAGAGGTAATGTAACCAGTAATGTTAGATCATATATTATTACAGCTAAATTATGTTAATAAATAATATATATACATTTCGATGTAATTTTTTTAAGCAAGTATTTAGGAAACTGGGCGTATTTATATTTACTAGTGGTCGCCCAGTGGTCGAAATTCGACCATAATAAATATAAATAAAACATATAAATAAAACTTTTCTGTTTGACATTCAACTATATCTATAATAAACAAAAGAAACAATTTGACCACAGAGTGTGTGTCATACTTATGTTATGTCATATACTTGTGTATGCATGTGTCAAATGCATGCTGGTTGTGTAATGTTTTATTTATTGATTTAATGTGCATTATAAGCATTATTATTGAAAAATATTAGCGTTCTGCACTTCTCCTACACATAAACTATAAGTGTGCCAAATTTTAT
>DWTO01005034.1:0-11037 GCA_018244755.1 Jemadia pseudognetus
ATTGGTAATCGCGACTCTACCCATCACTCGACCATCTTAAAATAAAAACTGAATAAGTATGCAAATCAGCAATCATCAGCAATAATGAGGATACTATTAATATACATTTAAAATACGTTCATATTTAATTTTGGTGTACACCCGATTGCTAAAGAGAGAAAATAAACCATTACAAAAAGGTGTCCCCAATATTTGTTGTGTGCAGTTCACGAGCGGTGCCAATGTGTTTGTGAAAACTTTATATTTCAGTGTAGAAATGGAGAAAAAATAACTGTTAAACTATTACGCGGACTGGTCGTATTGACTAACTTTTATAAAAACACTCGCAAAGCTTCGGTGCTCCATTTAAACGGAGATTTGAATACGAGATATAACACAGTTATATTTTCAGCTTTTCAACATATTGAGATAGCTTGAAGGCGTAGGTTATTAAATACTATTTTAACATTTGAATATTTGTTTGTTTATACAATAAGAGCGGCCATTTATGGAACGTATGAATTTCAATAGGTGTATCCTTTTTCTATTTGAAATATACTTCCATTAATTAGATATAGTTTTAAAGATGTGGGAAGCATATGAAGATAAACGTAGTACTGACCTAGTGTTTTAATATTTCTATATTATCACAAAACTTCAGATGTATTGCATTATGAATCTTATTGTAATATCAAGATTATATTTAAATATGATCTTTGTATTGCAGTAAGCAAAACACAAACTGGTGAATATCTCCGTTCTATATTCATATTGTTATAAAAATATCAAGTTCAAGATAATGTTGATTAAAAATAACAGGATATGATGTCCATTGCCCATTGCCTAGTGGTTGCAAGTGGGAGTTACAAGCAAGTGGTTCTGCGTCTCATCCCCAGGCCAAAGTATTATTGCGATTTCTGACTTGAAACTCTCAGTAGTGGCACGGAGTCTGTATTGGTGCCCGGTGCATGTCAATAGGTTCACTTCCTATTGCATCGGTCGTATAAAATTACAGGTGAATATTGGGAGTACTACACTTCAATGTAATAAAAAGAACGTACTTCTGTTATATAAAAATTAACATATACTGAAGGACCATTTAACGTTACAGACTTCAATAAAGAGGAATAACAAAACAATAAAAAGTTAATATACGAGTACGTACTTACTTTTTTTATTGCCCAGTCGAAAATCCAATTTCTTTGTATTTCATTATTCTGAGTATGATTTACATATTCGTACATTTATTTTAGTCATTCATTAATAATACAAGTACAATACGTAATAATTGATAATACGCAAATTAAGTTCCCTAAAAGTAACGTAGATATTCGTAAAAATCCTTCAAACACATTTTTTGTTAATCTTACATTCTGTGAACTGAAACACCAGCCGCCATTTTAAACAATTTTCTGCGATGATTCCGTGTTTAACTTACTATTATCTTATAACCAAATAGACCCTAAATATGCAATTGACTCCACTGATGCGGATGTCAATATAGACAATTTATAACGGTACTTCATATTCCCACCAGAACCCGTATACCCGGAGGCGTGCATTACGGTCGCTTTATCGAATATCAAGTAATATGACCCCTATCCTCCTTACACAGATATATTGTTGTATCTAGGACCAAGCGAAACTTAATATCAAATAATTTAGTTTATGATCCAATTGCTTATTGCCTTAATCGTTCAACACTGTACGAAGTTTGTTGAATTTCTTTTGTTGTTAAATACATACATATCTTACAAGTCAGGTCCCTTACGAGGTAGGTAGAGAACGCTTAGTGCCAAATATCTCTACATACCTGCCGTGATTCTTCTATACTCAACTCTCTTTTCATACATGCGCGCCGGTTTCGAAGACTTCTGACTCCTCCATCAGCCAGTATCTGGTCTATTTGGTCAAGATAAGTTAGTCTTGGCCTCCCTCAGCACCTGCGTCCATCAACATTCGCATTGTATATCTGCTTCGTAATTCTCTCATCAATATCACTTGAGAGGTTCAATATGTTTTCAGCGGAAGGTAAAATAAAGACGTCAGTATAGACAATTTATTACCCCTATTCATATTCTCGTGAGAACCCGTTTAGCCCCGGGCATGTATCAGGCTCGCCGTATCGAAGCACATAATAGGACGTATAGCCTTTGATATTAAAGCCTTAGTTACGATACAGTGGTCGCGTGTTTACTGAACTAAGTAATATCATTGTTATTATAGTTGTTCCTTAGATATCGCCAATATGCAATCTGTTTGATGGTGATTTATGTAATAATTTATATATTGAATTCACATATCTACAACCCAAAGAATGTCGATTTCCACGAAACTCAGACGCATATAAAAGCGGAGTGCGAAACGTCGTACGTAAATGGAAACATAAAACATTCGATTGGGTCATTTGTCCGTGTTATAGATTTAATTAAATTCCAAACGGATTTATGTTGCAGTTTTATATACTGGTACCGTGGGGAGCAAGTCGTGAACTATGCGCAACGGGGCGGGATCAGCGTGGAGACGGAGCAGCGGACGAGGACCAGCCGCTTGTTGATCGCGCGCGCGGCGCCTCACGACTCTGGAAACTATACGTGTGCTCCGAGCAGTTCAGGTCAGTTTTTTTTTTTAAACAAACAACCAGTGTAGTTATGTATGAGATACGTAATAATGTAAGTATAATGACTGAACTCAGTATAAGTGGAACAATCGATCGCTGACTGGAGCTAAAAATACGTCTTCTAATTTTAGTCAATGTTTTTCTAAAATGGACAGTTTTCTTAAACGTATGTGTAAGTTAAAAAACCTATGCTGAATATTTAAGAAACTGAATATATGCTCAAACATGAAATAAAGCGTAATAAAGAATATATTTGAATTCGTGACCTCTGTGTTGTCTTTAGGATCTTTGAGTTTGGAGTTATCATTTAGGAATATGAAATCGTGAAACATCTTTATTCTTGTTTAAATAATATTTGAACTGTAATTCATTAACATTTTTTCGATTAACTATTAATATTTTATCATTAATTATTTCACTTACGTATTGGAATCCAAAACATGAAAGAAAAGTGATTTAATTGGTCATTTAATATAATTAATATAATGCGTCGTAGTCAACGTGATATTAATTTTCACTTTTCCTTTAAACTTGTTATATAAAATGTCCACAACTTAGCGCATCTGGAAAAATTTGACCGACACAAATTTAAAGTAAGCGAAATACCGATGGCAACTCATGCGTTAATAAAGGTATTAACGTGTTTTCTTTAAGCCGAGTTTAATATATTTTTCTTTTAAAACAAGGCTCTCCCAGTTTTTAATTATAGTTTAATGTTTGTATTAGAACATCCCAAACAGTTCTTTGAAATAATTCTAATTCCGGTCTTATGAACATTTTGATATTAAACATACTGAGATATTTGAATCAAAGTAGATCTGTTATCTTTCCAGCTGTTCATTCCGTTTCGAAAAACTTTTCGAAAAAAAGTTTCATCAAAATATTTGCACAAGTTTCCATACGAAAAATCTTTTAGTTGATATCGCGATCGTCAGATTGCTCCGACTGTATTCCCTTTACCTTTTAGCCAAGAAACATAAAAATGGAAAAAGGATTAAATGAATATTATATTTTGTACGCGGAATTAGCAAAGGGAAATACCTACCTATGAGTATCTGGTTTATTTTGTTCGTGCTTTGGTGCTACAAGTGGCTGAAACTCGAGATTCCCAGGAGACAAAACTTAATAGAACCTACTAAAGTACATTACCGAGAATAAGGAACATTTTAGTCATATAACGTACGAGCGGTTCGCCCCGGCTCCGCACGTGAATTGAACAAAATTTTCAATAATTATACATTTTAACGCACACACACACTTATTTTTGCTTCGAGGGTTACTAAGAAAGATTACATTATAAAGGAAGTTCTTTTATATCCTATTAATATTATAAATGCGAAAGTTTGTAAGTATGTATGGAATTTGTTACTCTTTCACGTAAATACGTATGTAGGTAGGTGAAGATCCAGAATAACACATAGGCTACTTTTTATCCCGGAGTTACTGAGGAATCGGGATTTACACGGGAATAGCGAGAATTTATTTTGTTGTAAGGCTTACCCGTTTCTTAATTGTAAATAGATACATTTTTCGCATCTGAAAACTGAATGCGCTATCTAGCGGCATGGCGCCAAAGGCGGTAGCGGGAGCAGGGGCCTAAATAAACCTATAGACCTATGATTAGGGCTTTACAATACTTAACTACCATATTTCTTATGTTGATAATATTATTACGTTATGGTAGGGTTTCCATGCGGACGAAGTCGCGGGCGGCCTTTAGTTTTCTTATAATTTTTTAAATGAGTTTTTTTGTTATTTTTTATGTTCATCGGGGATAATGTAAGATGCTAATGGTGAAGGAGTTTTTCAAATCAGTCCAGTAGTTTTGGAGCCTATCGAAGGAAAACAAATAATCAAAATCTTTCCTCTTTATAATATTAATATAGGTTTTTAATTTCATTCCACAGATATAATAATTTAATAGTCACAATGCTATAATGATAAAATGATTCAAATTTTACCTCATTTGATTTAACAAGTAGCATAATTAACCGCGATATTAAATAATACATTTGCATAATCATTAAAAATCCAACAGTAGGTACATCACGAATCGAAAATACGTCAAATGCATAAATCAATTTATTTCATAATACGCCACATAACTTCTGCACAAACACTCTCGCTGTAGAAGCCACGAAGCCCATTTACATACGAAATTAAAGTCTTCAGAATTACTTCCATTGGTTGCCATCTTTGATCTCGGGCACAAATGAACATGATTTTCGTTACACATTTAACTTATAAAATATTCCACCCTTTAACCTTTACGAATACGTAAACACGATAAGCGTAGTTCGGAATATTATCCGTTCACTTCATCAAAGCTTTGATATAAAAAAAAGTCAGATAAAAATTCATTTTATTTTCTGGAAGCAAAACTTGCCAAATGTAATTTGGTCGCCCTGAGGGAACATGAATACGAGTTGGATTATTTGCAAATTTTTCTCAAAACAATAGCATTTCCAAGGTACTATCCGCCTTAATAGGTTGTATGGCGATAATAGAATTGAGAGGGTAGCGATTGGCTCTTGGGTCTAGGGGTATTATAGCAATTGAACCACGTGGCGGATTCCGCCGGTGACAATAACAATCGCCCGTGACGTGTAATGTCCCGTAACGTTGCAAATGGAATCGTGTCTCGAATTTACTTGTGCTCCTATAAATAGACGCCTGTGTATATTTCGTAGATATTAGACTATCTTTTGTAGATTGTTGAATATTTATACGAGTTTGCCGTGTAGCAATTTTAATTAGAATAATTTTTACATACATACATATCATCACGCCAGGTCCCTTGTGGGGTAGGCAGAGAGCACCGAATGCCAAATAGCTCTATCCTTACATAATAATAATAAGAATAATTTTTGTTACGGTTTAAAGGAAATGGTCACCAGTATACATAATACTTGAGGCGATCATTCTTCGTCCACCTTCTCAAGTAGCAACGCGCCTATATCAAATTATATGACCATAAAAGCCAGAATTTAATCAAATCTCATTGATTAAATTATTTGTAGCGAACGTTTTAATCATAAAATTTAGTTTGCGTTAGGAACTTGTACCTAAATATTAAAATACCTCAATAACCGCTTATGTAAATCTCTCGTGGATTAACTACGCGTCTGAACTAAGATTGTTTTAACATGTACAGAACCGATATTCCCAGTTGTTATAAAACGGATGACATAATAATATATAAGAGAGTGGAATGGATTTATGGAATGGAATCATGGAATATACAAGCAATTGTACTTTATTCGCGGATGAAACTCACAAATTCCCAGCGAGTCTGGCGTAATTGGAATGTTTTATATTTGTCACAGAAAAATAACTAGGAATAATTCCGACTCTAAAATATTATTGTTCTGTAACAGAATAGTCAATTATTAACAAATGGACACGTATATATATTTTAATAGCGATAAATACCTGATTTTCAATAGAGACCCGGCTCCTACAGTGGAACCATGTAAGGTTTGATGATGAGTGTAAACAATCGATAATATAGCCCATGCATATGTTTTTATTTTACCATCACAGAAATGATTACAAAATGTAATTTAACCATGTTATTTAAGGGTAGGTACTTATGTGTCCTTTTCGTCCAGAATCGGCCTCGGTGATAGTCCACGTGCTGAGCGGGGAGCGTCCAGCCGCGATGCAGAGCTCGGGATCGACGCCGCCGCGCGTCAACCGCGCCATCCTCGCCGCCCTCGCCGCTGTCTCCGCCACATCCAACCGACTCTGGCTACCAACAAACCTGTTAATATTTACACACCTCATCATCACAGTAATTCTCGTTTTCGTGATTGTCATCACACAAAACCCCGTATACATCATAGATAATTTCACCGGTCTCATAACTAGATACGTCTCTCTAAGATGACCAATTTAATGGACTATGTAACTTCCGGCGATCGCGTTGATGGAAGTTGATTGTATAGTACCAATAATTATTATAATATAACTTAAGCGAATGTTTGTACGTAAATGAGTTTATAAGTATGTTGGGTCTTCTTATTACATTGTATTTAAAATACAAATGACAAATCAATATTCATAAATATTAAAATCGACTCGGTGTGAGTCGTTAAATAAATTGATATTGTCAATTTTAATTGTATAAATAACCGAACATTATACCTAATTATTTGTACAGCTAAAATTACTAAGGTTCCATTGTAGTGTAAATCTGTTGTGAAACGGAGTCACATTTCAAGGCGATAAGGTTTTACGGTTCAGTTTTCGCTGAAAGACTTTTTTTATAAAGGTACAAGAAAGCTTAAGATATTAATTTCGATAATAAATGGCTGTAAAGAGATTAACGAGGCGCATTTACTTTGGGAGGTTTAAGTCTTTAGACGATTATCCAACGTTGATTCTCTTTTGTTTTTCCAGCTAACTAAGCTTCGCCGCCGTCTTAATCCTATAGCGAGATTAAGAGCAAATCGATTTCGTTATTCCCATCCTCCGTGAACCGAGATTCAATCTAAGCAAACAGCTTAATCTATGTGTTCCGTATACAAACCGCTCGCCTGGCCCTCCAACATATTATTTGGGTTCGATTTTGTCAAACTTTGCCGGATTGTCCCGCTGAGATCCTGCTAATGACAGCTATGAAGGACCTTCAAGATAAAAGGAAAGTTGAAATAGAATGTGATTTCGTGATCAAACTGCGCTAATGAAAACTCTTCGCTTCTAACTTGTACTAGTCGTTATTAGAAGGAAGATATGTATTATAAGTATCGCAGTAGTAAAGTCTCTATTCATACGATCGCGGTAAAAAAGGCCTTCAATTCAAAAAACGGATAATATAATGAAACCATTTTTTTAATTGGTAAACTAAATGGTAAACATTATGAATTTTCAAAGAAAATACGTTTATGGATTCAATTTGGAGAAATTACTATTGATGAAAACACTAAAATTAAAATTAAATTTTATTACATTCTCTAGGACGCGTGCTATTCACAGATCGTTTTAGTTTGGTCATCATGCAAATTTGCTGCACGGGTTCGATTCCGGATTGATATTTAGTAACGAATTTAAATATCCGTAACTAGAACTTAATGCAAACGTGACAGCAGGATTCTTACAAATATTATTACCGATAAATATGTGTGTTTTATAATGTTAAATTACATTTTATATATACTTCAGTTCGAACAGTATATCAAAATTAAACGTTACACATTAGTTACATTATAAAATGGTAATACGTTTTGTATAATCCAGTTCGAACTGTATATCAAACATGTAGGTTGAATATTACATGCTCCAATTTGCGCAGAAATCAATGAATGGAAGCTCCCGATCAGTTCCTTTACGCGTCAATTGATGTATCGCGCACATTACAAATATCGGTTGTATCGTTGCTATGTCCGTTTATATTCGAAGGGTTTTCGATCTCACCGGAAACACGCACCAATGCTCCGTCAAGCACTCCGCTCAACCAACAAATGATTATTGTAAACAGACAACACATTGTCAATTACGCTTGTTCAAATGTTAACGATATAATTGGACACTAAGATTTCAAAGTTACATAGGGGTAAAATTATGTGTATATTGTCATATAAACTTTCATTATATTTGAAATCGAACTAAGTCATATGACGTTAACCAGGCTGCAATTCACAGGTATTTTTTTCTTACCGCAACCGTACGTGGGATGACATCCGGTATAGCTGAGTCTGTGGTAGGTATTCTAATGATCCCTATTACACTCGATTCTACACTTTGGATCAGATAAATTTTATTTGAAATTAACAGGTATCAATTTTGATACGTTTGTGAGAATAAAAATTGTGTATGTATTTACGCTATTATTTTATATGTTGTTTACTCTGAGTGTAAATAACGTAGCTGTTATTAACTCATTATTATCCGAGTGTAAGTAATGTATGCCATATTGCAGGTTAATTTAATCCACTACTAAATTGTTACCTTTTTGTTCCTGCCATATATTTTCACTAGACACTCAGGGTTGACGGGCCGAAAATACCATGAGAATTTATGTTCGCCCTTTGCTGCATCTGTTATGTGAAAGGAGAGAGAATAAATAAAGGCGTATATTCTTGACAACGTCTATTTCTAAGTTTTGAAATTGGTATCTGAAATATTTGAGCATTTTTTTTATATCTTTTTAATTCAATATTTAGAATTTATATAAAATTTACAATATTTCTACTAACACAAATTTTAATTTGCGTATATGTAATCCGTCGTCATTCAAATGATACCAAAACATTCTCACTATGATAACTACATATAGCCTCAAACTATAAATAAATTCTTAAAAACTAACTTAAATCATTAATATTTCAAAATTTAATTACATTACAGCGATTCAACATGACCAATGAAAATAAAATAAATTCGAGCAAACAATTCTTGGTATTAAACACATTCATATATGATCTACATTTGCTTTGCACAAAACGATGTCTTGTCTGACGGACTGATAACCGACGTTGCATGCCTCAAATGTTCCTCAAAGATACCCTTTGTATTGCTTTAACGTTCATATTGCTTCAATAAGTAAAGGCTATATACCCATGTAGCCCATCAAAACGGAACTATAATTGCAAACAGATCTCTAACTGTACATATGGTACCGTTTTTGTGGTTTAATATTGGGTCACATGTCCAAATCTACATCCGATATTGAGCCCAATGTTAAAAAAGAAAATTGAAATTAATGATTAATTGTACCTACAATTGAACATTATTCTACGCTTGAACGGTATTGGAATGTATTAAATATTAACTCGACGTCCGTTTTAGTTTTTAGTTCGCTGAAATAGTTACGGAAAAATAACCAATTAAATGAAGTACACCGCGCAAGTTCAACAATTTCTTATCATAACGGGAAGCTCCGAGGAATCATTTCCTCATTTCAACGCGAAGTTTTATCATAGATAACTTTAATTACAGACGCCTCTAGGAATTAAGTTACTTAGCATTAAATATTTACAATTGGTGTAACATTGCTTTGATGTTAAATAATGTAGAGAAATAAGTACTTTGTTACACGGTTTCGTTAATTGCTATAGTACATATATTTGTATATTCTTTATTATTTCACGATGAGTACACTGTTTGACGATTTTTTAAGTTTGGGGTGAAGTTACATCAGTATCTAACTAGAGCCATATATAGAGACATGTATACCGGGATTTGTAAATTTTACGCGCTTTATTTTTGAACTAATAGAAGAACTCTATGATAGCCGAACGCACCAGTGCCTTCGTAGAGCGACGCCCGTACTAGCCCTATATCCGGTAGAGACGTAACACGTCTACGCCTTCCAGTACTTACGACAGATACGACAGATATATTTCCCGGAATTGCTGAATAAACTATTTGAGTATCAACTCTAGTTGCTCGCAACCCTGGAAGCCAACTTTCAGTCATCTCTTACGACAGGTATTTTATACGGTAGGTGGTAAAAATATCAATATCAATTCATTTCTAATTTTGCAAAAACATCTGCCTTCTTGCAGCAGGAAGTAACCAACTATACAATGTCACACGTTTTTTAGAATGGTAACAAAAAGACGTCAAAGCATTTTCTTGCATGTACGAAAATAACAGAAGTTTATTTTTAAATTGTCATTCGATGTGGCCACTGTAAAATGCATCAGCCTGTTCATCAAAAAAATACCTGATCCATTTACAGATGCAGAACAAAATAGCAATTTTTAAAACATGATTATCTCTTTAAAAATTATATTCAATACTTCGAAGCAGAAAGAAGAGGGCTGTACGTGATCGTGGCCTTGGCCCCAATTTGTATATTTGTACACAGGCATAAGCAACGAAAAGAGATAATATCTAAAAAGGGGAAAAAACAAAAGGATTTATAACATACGTGACACGAATACGATAAGGTTCGCGAGAGTTGTTTTATTTATTCTTATTCGCATTCAATTTGTTTGTAAAAGTTCGTAATCGAGTAAATATTTAAGTAACGGAATATTGTCTCTGTCTGTATACACAGACATATCCGCTATAGAATAAGATAACCATTATTATATTTAGGTACACAAATAAATCTTGTTGTTTACGAGAAAATTCAATATTGTATATATAGTCTGTATTAATGTAAATATTCTCATATGTAAATAATCGTAAACAAATTTTTTTCTGTTCTCGTCAGCCATAACTCGTATGTAGGTAACCATAAAAAAGAAACACTGAAGTTTATAATTATCTTTAAATAAAAGTAGTTAACGAAAGGGTTGTGTAATAAACTATCAAGCGTAGATATTAACTATGTTACTAATGTTTATAAGAATACCGAAATAGATTTAAAATTATTGGAGATAACCATTTGTTTTATTGAATACCTAGATCCCTAAGAATAATTTATAAACTAAGTTTCTTTGGCTTAGACAATATCTGACTTGGATTCTGAATTTGTTCCCGGTGCA
>DWTO01005035.1:0-11037 GCA_018244755.1 Jemadia pseudognetus
GTTTCTTCATAAATTTCTTCCCAGAACTTCATATTTTCTTCGCTTTCATTCGAAACACATTTGCATTCTTTATCTATCACAAAGCAATTCCTTTCGTCATTGGTGAATTGTCTCCATTGTACGTCGCTATTGGGAGTGGGGTTCCTGAAAGGAACCAAGATAACACTGAATGTTACTATCGCCCTAGATAAAGTATAAAAAATGTCATTCTTCATCTATGTAATGATTCATTGAGCAATGCTTTTGAAAGTAATGGCGCAATTGTTATACAATTACTAATTATGCAAATATTCTGATATTCTTAAAATCGTGTCGGACGTGGATGGATACACACGGTGGACATAATGAAAAGTTCATTACTGTTACATATTTGTCTGTAAGGATAGAGATATTTGGCGCGTGGTGCTGTCCGTCTGCTCCTTGAGGGATTTGATTTAACGATTTAGAACATGAAATAGTATTGCTATCAAAACATTTCCAGTGGAATTAATGGAATATCATCATCATTATCAGCGGCCTATGTCTAGCAGCGGATTGGAATAGTCCAATCCGCTGCTAGACATAGGCCTCCCTCGCTAAGCACGTGGGTCGGGGATCGCAGAGAATGGAATCTCGCACCGCCTACGCTGCTGCCAGCGCGCTGTTTAAACGGCTCTTACCACACCCTGGATCCCAGCACGGGGTCGGAAAAAATGTATCCTTACTGCTCCCCGACTCGGATAAGTTGAATGAACTGAATATAATAAAATACCCGAAAACGTTAAATTTACTGGCGTGATGATACAATAATTATATTCATATACATGTATAAGAGTTACCATTTTAATGTAGAAATTTGCTATTTATATAAAGAGACAACAGTTAAAGCGCAGTTTGAGTTATAATCATACTTTTATCTTAATATCAACAAGGTTATCATGATAGTCTGATTTAAGTGTTAAGTCTACCTATCTGTCATTTCACAGTAAGCTTGTTTCGTGCATAATATCACTATTTGCACTTTGAAAAAACTAAAACGCGTTTGGCGAAAACTTTATTGCGCCAGTTTTGCAATGCTTACGTTACATATACCTAAATGTGATAATGTATAAATATGATTATTACTATTTCTTAAATTTTATTTGGACAATTTTCGCTACAAATTAATTAACTATCACTACTCTATTACTGCGGTCTGTTTTTAAACTGTTTGTTATTATATTTTGGCTTTTCCAATTTCATTATCCTGGTTTTTGAAACTTGGGGTTGGCAATCATTACATAAGTACATAACTGGTGAAAAGTGGGGGTCTTCGACCTATCGCTTCGGAGAAATAGGGCCGTGATGTTATGTTATGAAAACGAAAGATGAACTCACCCTGTGCGCGCGAAGTCAACCCACAGCTGTACGAAACTCTTGATTAAGCTTCTAGTTTCATCCGACAAAGATATAGGAAAACATGTGATGTTAAAGAGATACGGCAGCTCATCGGAGTGGCACACTCCTGCTACTGCGTGCATGTTGTAATACTTCTTAGTGAAGTTCCTTTCAGTTTCAGTTGCGAACTTATACAGGTAGACCGGTTCGGAAGTGTGTTTGACGCGATACCTCGCAAACCTTACGATGTTGTAAGCGAAAAATCTGTCAGTTTCAAAGTCAACGTATTCTTGTAGCATCGTTGGCGTTATCTCCTTATCTTGGAAATAATATTTGCGTATTCTTTTGTCTAGCGATGAGACGTTTTCAGGTGTTAATTTCAATTTAAGTTCTCGTGGAACTACCGAACCAACTGACGTGAGATATTTAGCTATTTTGACCAGTCGTTTGCCCATTTCAATACCGTCACCCGATGTATATCCAACCACGATAGGCACATTCGCTATTTTGCCACTCCTGACTAAATTTGGCGGTGCGTCCGTTATAAATTTTTCTACATCAAGATCTTTCTTTTCTATTACCGGTCCAAAGTATATGCCATTTGCCAAATCCGGGTATGGCACTTCTAATGGAGGCAATTGCACTTTGACCAACGATGACACTGGCATATCCCTCAAGAATTGCAGCAATTCGTGGGGATCCTCTGTATTTATGCCCAATAATTTGCCGAGTTGAAACGATCTTTCAGTGCCGTATATGTTGTAGCCCCATTCGTTTAGACAAACCCCACTTTGACAAATCGCTTTATTGAATAACCCTTCACTCATTTTAGATATTAAATGGTATGAAACAGATGCGGCACCGGCGCTACAGCCAAATATAGTGATGTTGTTTGGGTCACCGCCGAAAGCTGCTATATTGTTCTTGACCCATTTCAAAGCAGCCACCTGATCTTTCATACCGGCGTTCCCTGGGACTTCCTCTGTGTCCAAACATAGGAAACCCAGAACTTCCAATCTGTAGTTGAACGTTACGAGGACCATATCGTGTGCCATAAAAAAGTCTGGTCCGTAGAAGTCCGAGTTACCCGATCCGGTGTAGAAACCCCCTCCATGGATCCAAACCATAACCGGAAGTGCTTGGGCAGGATTGAGAGTTTTAGTGTAAACGTTGAGGAAGAGGCAGTCCTCGCTGCCGGTCTCGATGCGGTCGAGACGTTCGTTGTAGTGCGGACAGACGGCGCCATGTCTCGTCGCATCGCGAATTCCTTCCCAAGATTGAGGTGGTTCAGGAGCCTGCAAAATAGTTTTACTTATACATTTATATCGACAGATTAATGTCTAATAAGTTACTGGAACATCTTTTTCGTACGACTGAATGAGATGGTGAAGACCATAGTTGCTAGAGTACGATTGTCTGTCAGTTGTCTGTCGTTGTCGGTTATCTAGGTTGCATTTCATTTATTCTTTTGTGTATACTAAAGACATTAGATAAAGGAGTTGGTGCAGCAGTTTTTCAACCGTTCAAAAGTTCTATGAAATGACCGCTCTTCACTTACATGGTCGCCGTGGCAGAGACACTGCGCTAGGTGGCTGCCGATACTCGCAAGTATACCCGAAACATGTAGGTACTTTACATAGGTACGTATATGATACAATGAAGATTGTTATGTTGTATATTATAATTCATTAACGCATTCCACTTTGTCCCGTCACAATTTAATTGTATGTTTATTTAGTTATATTTAGTTATATTATTTAGTTATATTATTATATACTTTGTTATATCTGCATAATATATATTTTACCAGATGACGCAGTAAATAAAGGCTCGATGATAATATTTACCTCTAGTTTATTAATATTTACTTAAATTGCTTCGACTTTGTTGTAAACAATATGCAATTGGTTAATCCATCAATAAGATTAGGTTAACTAATAAGGGTAGGTATTATGCTAATCGCCTAGAAACAGTGGGCTGAAGAAAACTCTCCGAATTTTTAGATGCACAGAAGTTGGATGTAAGAAGGAAAATCATTAATTTAGTGCGATTAAGCTACCAATTGAACATAACAGACAACTTACTACTACAATTGCAAATTAAATACGTATCCAATACACGCATGGATATTAATGTCTGGCATTAAAATATTTGAACGTACGAGAAGTAGGTGCGATGACTTCATTTTTAACTTACCTTGAATCTTAATGCGCCAAGCGGCGGCGCTGCATATGGAATGCCTTTAAAAGCGACGTATTGTTCACCATTATATTGACATTCTAATCCTTTTAATGCCCCTTGTTCCACATCAACTACTGCCATATCCCTAATAGACCTGCGAGTGAGACGTCACGAGTTTAGTTTTTCCATTTTACTATGGCACTTAGATACGTAACGCTTCAAATTGCGTCACAACAGAAACTACACTATTGACTAAATGCCAAGCGATCAGCTGTGGCGCATAATAATAATCGTATTCTGAAATTTGTTGTGTGTGTTATGAAAATGTGACATGCGCGGTAGGTCGATCAAGTTTTCCGCTTTAGGGCGCCACATGTCTTCCTTTTTAATGTTATAGTTCCTTTATTTATCCAAAGATTGTGCTACTTCTAATATCATTAAATGACATAAGTATATTATAAAATTCTTCATACGCACCGTAATATTCGCTGGGTATTATTGGTATATTTGATACCGTTGTTTAAAATATAACAATAGGTACTATCGCTATGTATGTAGGTATACTGTCATTACCTGGGTTGACCGGCAGAATATGGTACTGAGTTATTTTTGTTATTAAGAACATTCAGTTTGCTTTGGTATCGGTCCGTAGTCAATAGCTTATAAATATGTGAATATCTGAACTTTTAGGGCAAACTCATAACTCATAAGGTTATCCGTAAAGACAGACAAACATTTAAGTGAATAGTTTTTCGGCGAATTATATTTAATTGTTTTTTGGTTTTGACCCTTATTCTCGTCCAACTATTGGAACACGGATCTCCTCTCAGAACGAGAGGGTGGGTGCCATAACTTTGTCATGCTGGTCGACTGCGGGTTGGCAGACTTCACACGCCTTAGAGAATATTTTTTTTAGAACTCTATGTGCAAATTTCCTTACAATCTTTTTACTTATCGTTATAGCAGGTGATATTTAACCTTAAAACGCGTGTTTCGTAAAGAGGTGCGCGCCAGGATTTGAACTTGGGCACCTGGCGTGAGAGGCTTAACTTCAAACAACTAGGCTTAATTACTTTAATTATATTACTTTCAAGAAAGCTTAGTGATCAATTTACCAGTTTGGTGGGTAGTACTTGTATTAAATATTTTAACGTTAAAATATACTTACAGGAGGAAAAGGTCGCACGTCAACCGCATTTTTCCATTAACAAACGATTTACATAAGTCGCGTAAACTTACACATTTCGTGCATAACATACGAATGTGTGGTTCTCTTGCTAAGAACTAATCCAAAAAATTATAAAAGCTTTGCAATAACTTTTTAAAATCACACTAGGCTCTGACCACGTGACCACAATGATGTCCACACTTCACACCTTTCATTGCAAGGTACCGGACGCGGGTGGCGACTGGATGATCGGTTCATTTCTTAACGTTCACCTGTAATTCTACCATACCATCTGTCATTAAAATATCTGTCATAATAAAAACTGGTTTATCACACCAGCGGAGAGGCTTGGCTGGAAATTTTTCTATTACGTAGATAAGAAAAACAATTTTCGCGCACTTGTATTATTAACTGCGCTGGCAAACAGATTATTATTAGCTTTGAGCACAATAAAGGTTTTTATTATAGCACTTATGTATGATCTTTTAGGATTAAATATCACGTGTAGCGGTGAAGGAACATATCAAGAGAAAACCTGCGTGTCTTAGAGCTCTGTTTAATGATGTTTTGGATGTGTAAAGTGTTTTAACCTGTACTTGGGCAGCGTGGCAGACTATGGCGTTAACCGTATCCAGTTTAAGGAAACCCGTATCCAACAGTGGAAAAATAAAATAATTAATTATACTGATAATAATGAAGATACCAGCCATGGCTTAGTACATGTTTTACATTTCCTACAGCCTTGACTACGGTGAATGCAAACACGACGTTGTCGAATGCCATAGCTCGCCTAATGCAAGCTTCGTAAAGCGTCATTTGATTTCAAATTGGCATTTTACCAGACATGCACATTACTGAGTCAGTCGTAACGTGCAGGCTGTCCTGTTTCACACTGTTCGGCCGAGAAAGGCAAAGGTCATAGTTAGCAATCTTTGCTAGATCTGTTATTTCTTTATCTACATTTTAATTGGCTATTGTACGAGCCACGTCGAAAAATTTGGATTTACATTTAAAAACATATTTTTTTATCTTATTTTACTATTGTTCAGGTATAACCCGATTGGCGAGATACCCACTAATTATTATTGTTTACCTATAGTCCTATATATTATAATACCTATAATTATTCTGATCGTCTAGGTGCCAGTGGTGGGCTAAGCTCGTCTGAGGCTCGGGGCGCCAGAGCTCATTGAGGCCCTCAGTCTGAGAAGTTGATGTTATTTTACAAACTTGTACAGCCATTACATAGATTAGCTTTACAAGTAATTTTAATTTAAAACTTGTAGATTACCGACACAACTAAAACTTTATTCTGTCTACAGACCTCAATCTTCAAACCACCGCTTACGTAGGTACTAAGCATATTTTAAAGCCTTGTTAACTAATTGATTAAGGAATCTTGTAGAAGTTGGATGGCCCTTCGGACCAGAGGACCTCCCCTTCTTCCTCGCCCAGGTATTTGACCAGTGCTAACAGTGCTAATTATTGTTTATAAGTAGACCGTCTAGCGTCTAAATCGAATCACTGCTTTGTTGGATATCACTTCAGAATGTAATGTGGTATAGTGTACCACAATACCCAACTGCGAGCTGCAAGACGTTTTCAGAATATTATCAAGAACTAAAGCGTAAAGATTTCCTCCTTCGGCATTATAGCGCGTTATATTTAATCTTTAAACGTATAAATCCTCGTAAAGTCAGCCGTGCGTCTGGGGATTAAAATCCCAAGCCCTTAGAAACGGAGGTAGAATTTAAAAGAGTAGGTAATCACTGCTAGTAAATATACATATCGTGATACAGTCTAGAATCTAAATAACATTGAACTAATACAGCTAGTGGTTTGGAATTTCTTCATAGTATTATGGTTACTTCGACATTATATAATTATTTTATATCATCACCTCAGATCCCTCAAGGGGTATGCAGAGAGCACCGAGTACCAAATATCTTTATTCTTCAGCAACTTTCGTGCGTCTTTTACATCAATATAATACATATTCACATAATTATAATTACAAATTCACCATAACATATCTTACCCACAGATTTTTCAATAAAGTCCATCGTCTAAAGGCTCAAAAATAGCTATTTAAGCTAAGTATAGAACAATGAAAAGTCATAAATATATTTTCAGAATACACACTTTGAAAGTACTTGCTAATTTTTTTTTAAATAGCAATCGAACCAACACGAAAACTCAATTATTTAGAGTACGAAATATTGTTTAATAAAACTACACAAGAAATATTTTCACTCGTTTTAAATGATGTTAACGACACACGCTTGTCATGTATAATGCCATAATAACATTCTGTTAACTTCAATTACTGTTATATTGTCTTATCTCATTTGCCAACGAAGATAACGTATTGTATCAAATAGGTTGTAAAATACAACATTCATGAGGATTTCACGTGTGTAACCAAAGTTCACCTACTTATTACCGCCAATTAGACATTATCTTATATAGGTATCACTAATTATATCGATTATCATCATGATTTTTATATCTGCGATTTTATATATCTGATTCGTCTCTCTACTCAAGTCGTGACAATTGCCGTAAACGTAAATTACATAAAACAATAAATGAATCAATCTGTACCTATTCTCATTCTTAGTATTTTAAAGTAACGTTCTGTTAATATTAACAGATGTGATTTGTGTCTTAAAATGTCATATTATAAGAGGACTGTTGAATCGTCTTTTAAGCACGGTTTCGTACAATGTTTCAACACTCAACAAATAAATAACAGCCCGCATTTCAAAGCGTACAAGGAGATTGCGACGTCGCGTTTGTGTACCACTTGTATGTATTTTTTATGACGTATCTAAGTTGGTATAGAGTTTTCGGAACAAAAACAATTTTAAGTGAAGGGGAAGGTGCACTACGGGAGACCCTCATCCCCGAGGCATTATTAGGGACTGGCAGAGTGTAGATACTATTTGAAATTCCTTAGGGTACGGAGGGACGCTGGGGAAATGAAAACTGGTCATGTGAAAACGCTTTCATTGCTTTTTACGCGTCGCCAGCGGCAATTTATATGTTGCGGTGTTTCACAGAAAACGATCTCTGGGGCTCCGAAAATGACATTGTCTAAGCATTGGGGTTTCCTGCTTCATTGATTCTTCAATAAAAACAAAATGTGCCTATTTTGGTCGCGTCCACTTCAAAGTAAACTGTTATTACTATGTTTTGTTCTACATTAGAACAATGTATGTATTTCATTCCACAATATATAGTTGAATTTATTCAAAACGATGAATTAATCGATTTTCTTGCGATATTATGTTTTTTTTTAGTTTGACACTGCGAGGTGGCTTCGCTTAATCACCTTCACATCAGATGATTTATTGTTTTCTTCACCGACCCAAACACCGTATTGATTATGATAAATACGTCAAGGTTTCACCTGTTACAGATACATACATACATTGTTAGTGAAGACTTTTGTTTCAGAAATAGGTAGGCTGTAGTACGAGTGCGTGTTGATTCCAGCTTTTGTTACGGCTGCGAGGATGGTATTAAACTTTCAGATCGTTAAAGGCGTACGTATATAGCTATGAAAAAGAAACAATGGGTAGAGCGGCCCTACTCCAATCGTAGCAAAAAAACGCCTGAGGGTGGGTTCAGTTGGAGCGCAACGCCGTAGATCTAAATTTCATCCCCTTGATATTTCAATAATGTCAGATAGCATAATAATTCCTCTTGCGCTCCAATTTTACTTTCGTTTTGATGGAAAATAAACTTTCGTCAGTAGTTGGTGCAAGTATACTTTTCATTTAAGCACATATTTTATATTTAGTAAGCAATCGAAAATATAATCTATGTAGTTGACAAACTTCGGATACTATTCAATATTAAGTTAGATGATTTGCTTAATTCAGGGAAGCGATTTGAGGTAATAGCGCTGGCATATACCTAAAAATTATTCGCATAGAGCAATATGAGACGTGGGTTACAGATTTTCAATTTGATTCGGTATCAATGATTGGTTACGGACAGCGTAGCTGAGCGTAGTGCATTCATCGGCGCTTTTAAGCTGTGCGTTTGAACATTAGGGAATAGACTTTTAACCTTTTGGGAGGCTTTTAGGCATAAAACCGGTAAAATATATCGCTCGTTTAGCTACCTCAAATGTACAAATGAAAGCATTTCTTCCTGTATTTAATATACGTTTGTATGATATCTTTACTAAAACACCTAGTGGGAGTACGTACTACATTTCTCTACGTACCCCTTCGGGGAAAAACAGGCGTGACATTATGTTGTCTCTTATGTGTCTGTATGTAGTATAATGTTCAGTTTCAATTATGTATATGAGACGGTAACGCGACTCTTGCTCCGTTATTATTCAAATATACACCACCCCACTGAAATTATGACATTTGATGTGCTATTTGGCGCGGTACGAGAAGGAACAGCAGTTGCATAAATTTTGCCAATTTGACACGGAAAGGGGGCGGCTTGTAGCCGTTGTAACGTTACAGTCGCCTCGGATGATCTGTGCCCTAATAACGAGCGCGCCGTAGACAATATGGATGATACGGCGGCAACGCAAATTCGGCTCAGGGCTAATTTACGGAGGGTCCGCGAGTGGGCCCGCGGTGGCGGCGGGAACGTGCTCCCTCACAATCATTGTAATTGCGCAACGAACCGACCCTCTTCCAAAGATAACTATTACGCTTTTATTAAGATCACTAACCAGTCAAAGGGATACTCATAATTTAATTACAGCCCCAAACCACTTTATTGCGATGCCGTTTTCGGTTACGCAATATGATAGTCATGTAACGTATACTGTATCTGGTATATAAGAATATTTTTTTTCAATGAAATTCGTAACATAAAAGTGACATTACGTTACGTTTACGTCCCACTATGGAATAGGTGGTGAGCCTATTGCTATACACCGGGCACATATCCAAACTCCGAGCTTCTACTACAAAATCTAAATTAGAAAATTTTAGTATTGCCCGACCCGGGAATTGAACCCAGGACCTCCCGATCGGCAGTCGCTCTTGCAACCAACTCGACCCACGAGGCAGTCCTTTATTTGTAAATATTGTTTTTGTAAATAGGGAATCCAGTAAATATCCTTTACTTGTAGATTATGGGATGCCTACATAAAGATTGACAAGTTTACATTAACTGGTGGAACGTGAGAGTGTACTACATTGCTCTGCTCAGAGCTTCGGGGATTACAAGCGTAAAGTTACGTTACATAAAGTTTAAACATTTTTACACATTTTCGTCATTATTCCTTGTTTTAGTGCTGTACTATTATAGATGTTGGATTGCAATGCAATATTTGTCAATAATTCAATTCCAATGTACAATAAAAAATAAAAAATTATATTCGTAATTTATGTAGACCTCAAAACCATAAACGTCAATGTGAAAAAAAAGAAGTTGTCGACTTGATCGCAAGCAGGTGTGTTGGATTCGCCAAAAAAAAGTATGAAGTTTTATGTGGGCTACAGCATCTGTTAATATTTCTACAAAACCACCTTTGCAAAGTGAAGTTACCGAACATTAATGAATTAAAAAATATTAGTTAAATTTGCGTACTTAAAGTACCTACACCTATTAATATAACAGTATAAATGTATGTACTTCGCTACCTAGGTACTTACTACATATTAAACTTCAATAAACATCAGCCCAACATTAGGTGTGTATTAAGGTTTTCCTGATTTATATTAATGCTAATGCGTTTTTTTAGTAACAATTGCTTTCGTAATTACCTTTTTAGAACTTTATTAAAGTTGGTTTTAAGTTTCTACTTAATTGGTCTTGTTAAACTCGTCCAGTCGAATATTTGAGAATTGTAGGTCATAAGGATTTCAAAAAAGTAAGTATTAAGGACCAATCTTTTAATTAATAAAGGATTTTACAATATGATACAATTAAGAAGTTTAATACATAGCTTAAGTTTTATCATAAGCGTTATATTAGTATCTCTAACATTAACGGTTCTTATTTTCATTCGTTATAAACTTGTTGATTATATTATACTATAATTATAGAACTGGAACGATACAAGTCCTTAACAATGTGACCGGCGCCCACGCATAGCAAGATAAAATCTCCAGTTTCTAAGCATATTCTTGCGTTTCGTAACTTAAATTCTATACTGTCTCCATCTAGTTGTAAACTCGTAAAACTTATAACGCAGTAGCCACATTTTAATCGCAAAAAAATAAAGCAGAGCTTGATCATGGCACAGCGCGGCGTTGTTGCCCACTTCATTGCCAGACAAGACAGCGAAAACTTGTACACTATCTCGCTTTGTACAATCTATCTCTTTCACACGTACGGAGCGCGAACAC